>CAUYRT010087402.1:0-30328 GCA_963574885.1 Lepilemur ruficaudatus | reverse complement strand
ACAAGCTAAAGGACTCAGGAATGGGTAAAAAGTTCAGAGTGGATAAAGAATTTGGTCCTATGGCCAGGCGCGGTGGCTCACACCCGTAATACTAGCACTCTGGGAGGCTGAGGCGGGCAGATCGCTCAAGGTCAGGAGTTCGAAACCAGCCTGAGCAAGAGCAAGACCCCGTCTCTACTAAAAACAGAAAGAAATTAATTGGCCAACTAAAAATATATATAAAATATTAGCCGGGCATGGTGGCACATGCCTGTAGTCCCAGCTTCTTGGGAGGCTGATGCATAAAGATTGCTTGATCCCAGGAGTTTAAGGTTGCTGTGCGCTAGGCTGATGCCAAGGCACTCTAGCCCGGGCAACAGAGTGAGACTCTGTCTCAAAAAAAAAAGAACTATCTTTAAATCATGAAATATTTTAATAATCATATACTTCTATGCTTATGGTTTTCAGTTTGAAGGTTAACTAACCCTATTCAGATCCATAATATTGGTTTCTTTCAATCATTTTATTACAGGATAAAATGGTTGTGCTTCAATATTCTAGTAATTTTTTAAAGATTGCTAGAATACTATAGAATTATTACTAGAATTACTATATGATTAATTGGGAAAAAATCTAGACTCATTTTCCCTACCACTCGTTTAAAATACACCCAAGAGGCCTTTGATATATTTGGCTGTGTTATGTCAACTCCTATACTCATCATGCAAGGTAGAAAATTCAGTTGGCTTCTAGCAAAACAATGCACTGTACTGTAAGAGTAAATGTTTTCTGTACCATAAATTAAGGATTTTATGATGTGACAGTTCTTAGAGTATTTCTAGGTTCCTTACTACATATTGGTTGCTTCTAAGTCTACAGATTAAAATCATCATTTTCCTTCCATCATGAAATATCACCCCCCTCAAAAAACAACAAAAAAAGAATTCATAGATGAAGGCACAAACTCAGGGCAACGATGAGTATATCCTCTGCAACAACTCCGAGAAATACATTTTTCTGTTCTTAGAAATTCAGTGTGGTTGGTGTTGCTGGAGATGCTGGCTATACCAGATGCTGTGTGGAACTGACAGTCAGCACCCCTTGGCTGTGCATCTTCCAGACTTATAACATTGTAAAACTAGGTTATCAAGAAAAGGGAAGGTAGGTGTGCCTCCGAGCATCATGTTACTTATGTTTTCCTCTGACTCCAGGATTAGGCAAAATGCTGGGATAAAAATTTGCAGACAAAGTAGCTTGTGGGATAACTCACAGGGATTTAAATAGAGTGGTTTCTTTATAAGACATACTGTTTTTTATCCTAATAGAAACTGTAAATAGGACATGTGGGGCACTTACAGTCATGGAACAACTAGCACCATTTAGGATATCCAACAGGTGTTAAAAGAGAAATTTCCTGTAGGAAATCACAACAAAAAACATATTCATTCATTCATTCATTCATTCAACAGTTGTTTATTATGTGTCAACATTGTCATTGACAATAGGAACACAATAGTGAACAAAAGTGACAAAACCCTGCCTTCACGGAGCTCATATTCCAGTGCAGAAAGACAGACAATACTAATATAAATTAAAATACAGGTTGAGTATCCCTGACCCAAAAATCTAAAATCTGAAACACTCCAAAATCCAAAACCTTTTGAGCACCAATATGCCCCTCAAAGGAAATGATCACTGGAGCATTTCAGATTTTTGGATTAGGGGTGCTTAACTATATAATGCAAATATCTCAAAATCCAAAAAACATCTGAAACCTGAAACACTTCTGGTCCCAAGCACTTTGGGTAAGGGATATTTCACCCATATATGGCAAGCTGGAAGGTGGGAAGTACTGTGGAGGAAATAAAGCAGGGCAAAGGTCGCAGGGTGAACTGGGTGGAAAATATCTGAGCACAACCTGAGGAGTGAAGGCACAGCCATGTAGCTATCTAGGGGAAGTGCTCTTCAGGTAGTGGAAACAGCAAGGCTCTGAAGCAGGAATGTGCCTGGTAATTTGAAGGAATAATCAAGAAGCCAATGTGTTTAAAAGCTTTAAACTCCTTCCAGTCTAAAAGGTTACCATTGGGGGCAAAATTTTAATAACACAGCCACATTTTCTTAGAGCAGGAACGTAGCTTTCTAAATGCTTACTGGAAGCCCTTAACCTTACCAAAGAGGAAATGAGGAAGAGGAGGTTGAGTGAGTAATCCAAGGTCATACAACCAGTGACTGGCTCAGAAAAGGCACAAGTACCTCCAAATTTAGCACCACTTTTGTCTCATGCTTCAATTTTATAACAAACAAGCACTTTTCTTACTAAGAAAAAAATGGGGAAAAAAAGCAAAAAAAATTCAGCCAACTAATATAATCTTTTTGGACCTTAAAATTAATCAAGTTGAATTAAAAAAGTTCACTTTTTTATTCAACAGAGTGCCAAAAGAGACCTTACAAACATCCTCAATATTTGCTGAGGAATGAATGAAATCGTAAAAGCAGCATTACCTAGACCTCACTACCCAGCAATTAATTGTACAGATAACAGAAAAATTTTTGCACTAGGAAAGATTCTCAGGATGTTTACTGTATCACTGTTTATTATAGTAACAAAAGTGGAAACAGACTGTCCCTCAGTAGAAAAATTGTAACAGTGTAAAACTGAAAAGTCTAATTTTCTCTTGGCAAGGGAATATACTATAATTTATTCATACACCTGAATTCTCCATAGCAGCTAAAATGAATATCTACATGTACCTCAAAAATATAATAAGCTTAACAATGCAAACTGTATGAATATAGAATTAAGCCATTTATGTAATATGTTAAAAATGAACTCACATATAATTGTTGTGGATACACTATATAATATACACAAGTACCAAAACATGCTTGGGAACTACATGTACTAACTTCACATTGGTGGTTACCTTAGGAGGAGGCAGAGCAGGAAGTACGGAATATTTTAGTTACAGTTTTTATTAGGGCATATATGAAGTAAATATGAAAATACTAGCAACTCAAACCTAGGTAGTAGAAAAAGGGATGCCTTACTGTATTCTCTTTTTATGTACATTAGGAATACTTCACATTATTTTATTTTTTTAAGATGGGGGTCTCACTATGTTGCCTAAGCTGGTCTCAAACTCCTGAGCTGAAGAGATACTCCTCTCCTCAGCCTCCCAAGTAGCTGGGATCACAGAAGCACGCCACCAAGACTGGCTAATTGCTTTTATTTTTAAAGAAAGGAGGGAGGGAGGGAGGGACAAAAGTTCTTTACTACTTTCTATCAATTCCAAGACCCCATTGTCCTTACCTCCAAATCTGTTCCTTCACCTTTAAAGCTTGGGGGACAGTAGGTGTACCTGCCTCAAACATACCTTGAGAAGTAGCAGTCTGAAGAATTTCACTATCAGGTACACCACTAGTGTGTGTGTTGGCGGAGAGGGGAGAAACTGTATCATTTCCCCACTGAAATGAGGGGGCGGGGCTCCGTATCCATTCCTTTTTATTTAATTCACAGATATCAGTAATAAGATTTCTCAACAGGATTACTACTACCACTCCCCCTGCCCCCCAAAAAGCCACAAAACAAGTCTAAAGAGTGTAAATGCTACAATAAATTCATTAATGAAGCATCTCAGTGAATGGAGATGAGAACCGTGTCACAGCCCAGCATCAGACAGACCTCCCAATCCATGTTATGCAGGCACTGGATAAAAGATAAGAACTGGATAAATTTCCTCGTATAAAATGGACTGCCTTACAAGCCAGGGTGGGACGTTGGGGAGGGGGAATCACACTTGTTAGGCAACATTAAGAAAAGATTATCAGATTATATCCATTGGTAATAAAACTCCCAGCCTCACGAGTGAACAGTGCCCTGCACGCTGGGGACAGCAATCAAAACCCAGCCTCCCTGTGATTCACCGTCTCTTCTCCAACTCTGTTCAACCCCCAAGGAGAGGAGACTCTCCTCGCTCAGTGAGCTTCTTCTGTGTCCTACTGATGGACAGTTCCTCTCTCTGCAGGCCCTGACATCCTTGAGATCACATTCCCCAGAGAACTAGCAATGACTCCCCGACCCAGGCAGCTCAGGATTTTTCTCTCTCGGAAGGAAAACGGAATCCCATCCAAATCACCTGTGAGCCTGCAGCGAAAGGACTCGCTGGTCCTCAAGTGAGCGGCCTAGAGTCTGGAGCTTTGCCCCAATCATCACTGGAAGTAAAGTTGGGCTGAGCTGGGCTCCTTGCAAAAGAAAGGGGAGCCCGGATACACAGCCACGCTCCGGCCCCGGTGAGGTCCCTTCTGACCCCTCCATGTTACACTGGGCTCCATCTGCCGTAATCCCCCGCCTGTTGCCTCTCCAGGCTCTGAGACTCCCTCCACAAAAAGGGGATGCGAAACCCAAAGGGGCTAGCAGATGAGCCCCGCAAACTGCAGAAACTAGACCGCGGACGCAAACCTGCCCAAGGAGACCCACCCTCCGGGGCAGGGTCGCGGTCGATGGCGGGCGCCCGTCTCGCACTCCACATCTCCTTCCTCCCTACGCGGCCCCGTGTCTGCCCCAACTCCAGCATCCCTCCTCCCTCACCGAGCTGCGGCGGGGAAAAAGGCAAGAAGGCAGGGGGCAGTGGCAGGCCCGGAGTGGTCTCTCCTGCTCCCTCGGGCCAGCCGAGGGGCTCCCTGGAGTCAGGAAAGGAACAATAGCGGACCCTGGATCTCCGGAGCCATCCGAGCCTCCGGCTCGCGCCTCCCTCCCCAGCTCTTCCAAGTTCAGCCGGGTCGCGCTCAGAAGCAGGGACGCGGGGGGAGCGGGGCGCGGGCAGGACGAAGCAGGTGGGACAGGGTGCTCACTCGAGGGCGCACCCAGAAGGCCCTCCCGGGGTCTGCTCATTCATTCCCACTCGCGCTCCCTCCGCAGCAAGCCCCTGCCCCGCGTCCTGCCCCAGCCGGCCTGCCCGGCGCGGGGGTCCCTTCTCCTAACTTGCCGGGGTCCTCCCTCTCCGCCCGGACGCCCACCATCCTCCTCTTTCTCTTGCCCCCAAACTGCCCTCCGCAGACCGTTGGCGGCCGGCGGCAGACCAGGGAGCGGTGGCGGGACCCTCGGGGCCGCCCCGCTCCGCCGCCGTCTCCAGCGCCCCGCCTTCCCCGCCCGAACCCCAGACACAAAGGCGGGTACGGTACACGAGCCCCGGACCCCGCGCCGGGCGCCTCCCGACTCTCGGCGCCGCGCACTCACCCCATCCAGGCGGCAGCGGCGGCTTCCCGGGCCCCGCTGGCTGCGCCGCCCCGCCCGCCGCTTCCCCAGGAAAACGCGGCCGCCGGGCTCGCTTCCTGCTCGGCTTCCTGCGCCTCCGTCCCTCCTCCTCCCCCGCTGCGGGGGTCAGTGGGCGCCGCGGCTCCCGGGCTGGGCCGGCGGGGCGGGGGCAGCGGCAGCACCACCACGTGGCCGCCGGGCGCCGGCCCCCGCCGACCTGCATCCAGCGGGAGCGGGAAGGGAGGCGCCAGCCATTCCCCTCCCCTTCCACCCCGCGCGGCCCCAAATTCCGCGAGTCAGGTGACCCCGCCCCGCGCTCCGGCCGGGACCTGCGGGAGGTGCTCCCGGAGCGCGCGGTCCCGGCGGCCGCCCCCTCCCCTGCGCCCGCGCCTTCCGGGGTCCGTGGCTTGCCTTTGATTTCCACGGATCGTGGGACCCTTCTCCGTGGATCTCTTTCATCGTCTTAATCTGAAGTTCGTAGAGACCACCCGCGCTCTGACCCCTGGGTTTGGGACAGATGAGATCCCAAATAGTCTCCATTTCTGGTCAGTTTCCAAAGTCGTTTGTGGTCGTGGCCGGTGTTTTAAGGTCACTGATCCTAGCCCCTTCTGACCAGAATCGAATTGGTTATGTTTTCCAAAATTAGCGAACAGAAAGCAAACTAGAGCGTGCTCGCATTCTCTGGACTGAAGCAACTGGTTGGAGTGAGTGTTTCCTAACGCTCCTCAGGTGGCAAGACCAGACTGCCAGCGTGAACTGCTGTTCTTCCAAGGAGTGACGGAGGAGAAGCCTGCAGCCTGAACTGACGGGCAACACTGCGAACGGGAACGCCCTCAAAACAGAGTTTGGGCCGCGAAGGGGTCCCGGCTCACCGCCCCAAGTGCAGTGCAGCCTCCCCCCTCCGCAGCCCTCTGAGACCTGACCTTTGAACCATGATGGGCTCCTCCACTAATTCCAAGGATTTCAAAGCTCTCTACCCGCGCGTGTCTCATGTGGGCCGGGTTTTCCGTGCATTCTAGTCAAGTTATCCAGCTATGACTTAGAAAGTTTTATTCGCCAAAGCCCCTCCCTTCTCCCGGTTAGCTCTGTGTCCTTTACTTTCTAGAATAAGTAAGTGGTATGAAGTCCTTTCCTGGGAACTACCCTAAGTCAATCGAACTTAAAGAAGTGGGGGAGTGGAGAGCCACCTCCAGCAAAAGTGAAATTCACCCTAAGTGTTCAGTTCATAACGCTTCGGCTGTATTTTAACATCTACACGTCGGACTGTCTCTGTTCCTTCCCCCCCACCCCCCGACTATCCCTACCCTCCCCGCCCCAGGGAACAGCCTATCTTAGCTGTAACAGGTGAACTTAACTAATAGGGAACAAACGCTGCCCAATTAGCTGAATGGCCTTCACTTCCTAACATCATGCAACAAAGACTCCTTAGGGAAGTGATGAACAATCGAGTTTAAAGCAAGATGTACACTCCTCCTCCTGTCCTTCATCCCTCTCTCAAATAAAATCACACTTTAGAAGAAATGTGAACAAGCCAACGTTTTATTGGTTTAATGCTGGCAATTTCTACAATGGTGTTTCCAGGTGGTTCATGTTAATGATGTCCTGTAGGGTATTTCAGCCCAACAATACTGCTAGTTGTGAGTTTTCTGCTCTGCTTTTAACAGGTTGATTTCATTCAAACAGGGGCAGCTGGGAAGATAGGATTTGGAGGGTGGTACAGGGTATACGACAGTGTCTTGGAAATTTAACGTGTGTATTCTGTAGGAACAGTTGACGAGTTGGAGGAATTAAAATATTAAACAACATTAAACAGTGATTGTCTAAGGCAGACACATCAGCCTTTGATTCACAGAGGCCTTGTCCCTCTTCTTTTTTCTCTGTCACAGCCACCTCTAAAAGAGCTTACCTGCCTGTGTCAGCTCTTAGGCTCCCATGGATGGCTTGTGTGCTATTCCCCTTAGTTTATGATCCCACCCTCTCATATCAGCACACCTAACTCTAGTGAGGGTCCACAACAAGTGGAGGGAAGGACTCTTAGTGTTCCTCCGCTGTGCCAGGATCCTTTTCCACATCCCCCTTTTGAAACTCAAAACAACCTTGTGCTCTAGAGAACTGCAGCTGAAGTTTGCCACCTGCAGGGGCATTAGTGGCCAAGTATGGGTTGAAGAGCATCTTCTTCCTTTTCTTTTTTTGTTGTTGTTTTTCGCCCAGGCCTTTTAGAAATGCTAATTGGGTTCAGGATACATGGAATACCACTCTTTGATGGAGACCACACCCAAGTAAAAGGTTTGAGTGAAGGAAGCAAGAATCAAAGGACCACCTACTCTGTGTAGTTAAACCTTTTGGGAGGAACAGCGTGTTGTATTCCTTCATCCAAATATCAAGTAACTGTGGCGTCGTATGTAGTACAGTGAATACTAACAGCAAGGAGACGAGGTTTCTCAACTCCTTTTTTTCACTTACTTTACCTGCCATTTGAACTTTGTCAAGTGTTTTAACCTCTCCTGGTCCCACCTTCCTCATCAGTAAAAGAGAACATCAAACTATAGAGCCTCTGAGAACGTTTTCATTTCTAACATCCTAAATTCATTCTCACAGTTTGAAGACCCTTCACAAGCAAAACTGCCCTGTTATTTCAGGGCAAAATATTGTTTGTTCTCTAATCATTTTAGTGGGTCAGTCTTGTCATACCAACATAGTAGTAAACTCCAGAAAGTGTTGCCATCTAGGACTCAGCAAGACTCCACAAATGAAATTCATTGATCCAGACGGCTCAATTTTCATTTCTGAGATTAAATAATATGATCCCTTTTTCCTTGCCAATCTGTCATAAATATTGATTCTTTCTAGATTAGGAACATCTTAAGTTTGAGGAACAAAAGCAAAGATCTGTTGGGGTAACAAGAAAATGTCCCTAAAGGAGGAAGTATAGGTAGATATCATACCAGAGCCAAAAAGTTTGGTCAGGGTCTATCTACACTTCTGGGTCTAGTCAGAGGCACCACGATTTAGGGGAATGTGGAAATATTGAACCCAGTCCAGAGAATGGAATAAAAACCCAACAACACAATCAGACAGTGGGAGATAATCTACCAAAAAAATTCCAAATATTCATAGAAAAATCACTTTTTGTATTTTCCTGGGGATGTTTCCAAAAAGAAAGAATCTGTAACAAAGGAGAAATTAATAAAATAACCTTAGCATTGCTTTTCATAATCAGCAAGACCATAGTAACAAAGCAGCCTGCAAACACTCATTGGTCCATGGTTTTTCCACTTGCCAGGAAACCAGCAGGGATTTCTCCAAGGATAGGTTACTACATTTTCCATCTCAGTGAGGCTGGGCACCTGCTCAGGAAGTGAAGCTAAGATCTTCGGCAATAAATACATTCCAGAGCCATGCATCAGTGCCTTGCTTGCAGAGAGTGGCAGAGAATCTAAGCATCTCAAGCTTGGTTTTATAGACTGGAGAAGGCCTTAAGACTCTCTGGCCCATTATCACATATGAGGAATGTCAGTCCTCAGAGCTGTGCTGTCCAGAGTGGTAGCCACTAGCCACATGTGGCTACCAAGCACTTGAAATGTTGCTAGTCTGAATTGAGATGTGCTGTGAATGCAAAACACACCAGATTTCAAAAACTCAATGTATTAAAAAATGAAAATGTCCCACTAATACTTTTTTATGTTAACTATGCATTGAAATGCTAATATTTGGGATATATTGGGTTAAATATATTCTTAACACAAATTACACCTATTCCTTTTTTACTTTTAAAAATGTGATTACTAAAAAATTAAAAATTATTATGTGTCCAATATTTCTATTGGACAGCAATGCTGTAGGGGTTAAAATTAGCAGCTAACACACATCTAGCGTCTATTCTATACCAAACACTTTTCTAAGTGATATATACATTAACTACAGTGATTATCCACTTAATTGTCCAATCCCGGACACTTTTGAAAGGGGGTGGGCAAATTCTAAGCCAGCCAGAATAGGAGGACTAAAGGCACAAACTGGCACTGTTCTAAGCAAACTGAAATGTCAGGCCACCCTAATGTCAGGTTGTTTAATCTTTACATCAACCCTATAGATATCATTATGCCTTTTGGGCACAAGAGGGAACTGGGGCACAGAGACATTAAGTAACTTGCCCAAAGCCACACAGCTAGTAAGTAGCAATGTTGGGGTCCAAACTAGGACAGTCTGGCTCCAGAGCGTACATTCTTAACTGCTGTGCAACACTATCTGCATAAGAGCCAATATAGATTGAGAATTTAATATAGATTGAGAATTTAGTGGGTTTTCTTATCCTCACAGCAACTGGGATGTAGTAATAGCTTCAACAATTTGCCCAAATCATAGAACCAGGAAAAGTGGAGCCAAGAATCAAAGCTCTGATGCCTGACTCTAGAGTGGTTCTTCGAAACACTCCTCTGTATTGTCTTCGGGCTGCCTCTATTTACAAAGGACTCTCATATTTATCTCATTTCTCCTCCCAGTTCTGCAAGCGGAGGACTGGCCATGAGAGGAATAGGACTCAGGTGGCATCAACCTTGGAACAAGCAACCAAACATGAAAAGCTCGATCTTGCTGGCCTTTGCTTCTTCAGAAGGAAGATTTTAAGATAATCCTGATAGCCATCTGTGCTGCAAGTCGGTGTTTTGCTGTGCATATCAGAAATTCCAGAAAATATTCTCCAATTAAGGCAGTGGAGGAGGGCAATGTGAGGAGTTCATGAACATCCAGAAGGCAATCGTTTGGTTATCAGAAGACTCAGAGAAGGGGCTCTCACAAAGCTCCAGAGAGCCAGAAGCAGTAATGTGGCATACAGATCCACAAGTACACCAGGTCCACCTTTTCTTGCTTCCTCTTCAGTGGATCACAATCTTGGCAGCCCATTAGAATCACTTGCTTTTAAAAATCACGGACTGCCTTAGCCCCATACCCTAGGATATTGATTAAAGTGGTCTGGTTCGGGGCCCAGGCTCTGGTATTTTACACACCTCTATCTAGATCATCAGGAAGTGCTTTATTGGCTGTCCCATAAAGGTCATCTGGCTCTTGACTTAGCATTGCAAGCAGAGTGAGATTAGGTAAGGAGGGTGGAGTGGATCCTGAAATGAGCCTTGCAAAAGTCGATGCTCCAGAAAGATTTCTTGACAGAGTGATTGTAAACCAAGCTGCTATTTTTGTTGGCCTGGTACACTTGTTTTCTGTTATGGCATTAAACCTGCGCTATGAGATTCTTGTTTTCCTCATTGAGATCAACTTCTGCTTATGAGATACTTTAATTTGTGTTCCTTCCTTCTTCAAATAGTACACGCATAGCAAATACTTATGCTGGTGAGTTATTTCAAATCTGTTAATGGCTTCTTGTTTATGTTTTTTCAGAGGCTTTGTAGCCATTTGGCTTCTGTTATCCATTTTCAAGTTCCCATTTTTGTTTGCTCTTTTTAAAATCTTTAATAGCTACAAGAAGTAGATTGCTTGTTGTTTTCAAAATTGGTCTTTCTACTGTGTGAGTGAACACATTTTTAAGAGACAGTTTCCACAGCATATTGTTAGTGCTTAAGATATATGACTGTACTGCTGTGAAGATATTTAACAAAATTCCACAAGTTCTTGTTTGTTTTGCCTTAATACAAATTCCTCTAACTATCCAAATATGCACCTTAAGCAGCTTTCTCCTATTTGGCATGAAGATTCTTCGAAGTTAAAGTTATCGTTCTTCCTTTGCCTTGTCTTTCAAAGAGAGTCCTGTAATTTCTTATGTTAGAACTTCCTGTTTGAGTTTCAGAATAAGAAGATCAAAATGTTTCCGACTGTTCTGTGACGTGCCAGAAAAGAGGAGAGGGCTGGAATTCGGGGAGCCAGAGGGATCACTGTGGGAGCCAGAGAGATCATTCCTTCAACAGAGCTGAGCTGGGTGAGGGAAGGCCCACCGATGCCAGCAGAAGCAGGAAGGGAGGCTGTGGTGACTTCCTCCTGTGGGTTCCTGGAAGAGAGAGCACAAAGGCAAGGAGACAAATTGGCGTTGCAACCACAGACCAATAAAAGAGGGGAGGTAGGGTTATGGTGTGAAGGACATCGAGGCCACTGTTGGCCAACCAGAGGGAAGTTTGTCCTTTCGGATTATGTAACAAGGAGGGGTCCCTTTGAGAGGACCAGAAGGCAAAATAAGTTGGCACAGAGTTACTCTGGGAAACTTGCCACCAAAAGACCCAGGGGCCAGGGCCAAAGACAGGGTGGTGGAGATCGGAGTGGCTCTCTTATTTGCTTTGCGGGCTTCTGGGAAGTATTTTAAAACATTTTTATTTAAACCGTGAGTCTTAAGAGGTCTCTCCATTTACATCTAACATAACACACTCATATTAACAAATATGAATTACGAGAATGTCCTGTGGGCTCCTTCTCCCTCCCTGACCACACTGCCTTCTGCTCCAAGTCTGGGCATTCCTACTTGCACATTCGTTTTAGAGGGCTGGAAAGTGACTAGAAGTTAGAGGAGCATTTCAGAGAAATGTTTGAATAGCCTGAGTGAGGCCCGCTGTGCAGAAGGCCAGGGCGAACGGAGAAGCCATAGCCAGGCAGGTCCTCCCAGCATGACCCAAAGAGCAGGCTTCTGCAGCCCCAAGCAGTTGTCAGCCACTGGGCAGCAATCAGGGTTGAACTCTCGTTCATTCCTCTTTGTTTTTAAACATAGAGTAAAGATGAGAAATGAAAGCATTTTTTAAAAAAAGCACACCAAGAAAAAATACTTTACTGTCAGACAGTGAATTTAAACCCTGGATTTTCCACTTAGTAGCTGTGCTTTCACGGGTCAGTTACTTAATCTCTCTTGGCCTCATTTTCTTTATCTGCCAAATGGGAATAATATTAGTATCTGCCTCTTGGATTATTTTGGAGATTAAATAATTAATATATATAAAGTGTGTACAATAGTGTTTGGCACAGAGTAACAGCTAAATAAATAATATCAGCATCAATAACTATTACTAACATGGAGAAGCATAAGAGAGTCATAAAGTCTGGGGGGAAATAGTGGTATATATGGAAATTAATTCTACTGTCAATAAGGAGGTCAAAGGCCATGGTTTACACATTTATAGGATACTATTTGTTAAGTCTTAAATGGAAACTTTATTGACTAATATGCAAGGGACAACGTTGCACGCACAAAGAAATAAGAAATATGAGGTGTTCTCAGCCCTCAGAAAGCTTCCATCGTGTTTGGAGAGAGGACACATAGACATCCACGGTCAGAGAGTTAACAAAAGAAGCAGCAAATAACTTCATGTTACTCTTTAGCTCGTTAATGCTATTCTGCAGCTTTGCCAAGCCTTGTTGACTGGCAAGCTGTGCCCTTGAAAATGGGAGACCTAGTATTCTGCTGAAATCGTATGAAGCTACAGCAACCAAAATATAAGTACTGTAAACTCTTCCCCATCCACAGAGATTCCTATTCTCGCGTGCAGCCAGGGCTGAGAATGAATGTACCACACGGCTCCCATGCTAGTGAGGGAGGGTCCTTAGCATCCCAATCAGCTGCCTGTAACAAGGTAACAGTGGCTTTAATAAAATAGGAGCTTGTTTTCCTTGTATTTTGAAAAGCTGCTGAATTTGGATCAGTGGCTCAAAAATGTCAGGGCTGAAGCCTTTGTGATTCTCTTGATTTTTCCACTCTTTGGTATAGGATGGCTTACCCCCTACAGCAGCAAGTCTGTGTCCTAGCAGGAGGAAGGGAAAGAGTGGACAGCCACAGACGTCTGCCTCTCTTCAGGACATTTTCTAGAAGCCCTCCCCAAATTGGCAAACTGTGTCATATGGCCACTCCCATCTGAAAGGAAGGTAAGGAAATGTGGATTTTCACGTGGGTGCATTGTATACTAAATAGAGTTGGGGTTCTATTACAGGAAAAGGCGAGATAGATGTTGGGTTTCTCTGTTGCTGTAAAACAAACCACATCAAAACTTAATGGCTTAAAACAACAACATATTATAATGTATTATTTGTTATAGTTCTGTGGGTTGACAGATGGTTCTTCTACTTAGCTGGAGTACTAGAATGGCCAAAAGGTTTGAAATGGCCTGACTCATAGAGCTGGTAGTTGGTGGTGGTCCCTGGCTAGAGTCAGCTGGGGATTGTTGGCTGGGACCTCAGTTTTCCTTCACGTGGACGCTTGGGCTCCCTCCTGGAATGGCAGCTGGGTTCTGAGCAGGAGCGTCCCACAAAGATTAGCCCTAATGTGCAAGTGCTTTTCAAGGTTCTGCTATGTCATGTTTGCCAACATCCCATGGGCCAAAGCTGGTCACATAGCCAAGGCCAGGGTCAACATGGGAAAGGGCTACACAAAGGCATGAATGCTGGGAAGCTTGATTTACTGGGGACCATCAAAGTCACAGGGCACCACATATAGGTATCGAGCCACCTCAGCATGGAGAGATTTGTGAACACATTCCTATTGCAGCGAGATGGGAGCAAGGAAAGAAATCAAGTGTCAGAAACCCATTAAAATAGTCATGAAAAAACATTTCTCTCATGTTTTTCATATCCTTCTTCTTCCTCCCCTTCCTTCATCAGGTACAGAGAGAAAAGTGTGATTGATGTCCCTGCTGGTCAGATTCAAGGCAAAAGAACTGTAGTAAGACAGTGTTCACTTGCTTGCTTGCCTTGTCAGGAGAGCCAATGAGTGTTGGGACCATCTTCAGAAAGTGTACACAGCTGGGAGGCAGAGGTTAAGACACACATTAGACAGCAAAAGTTGAATGAATCATTTGGCCCTGGGAAAACCTAGGGAAGATGTTTGAATATCTAGGAGCCTTGTTTAAGGGATCCTTTGAGGGAATTTTTGAGAAAAGAGGAAAAAATTAAGATTACTGCATTTATATCTAGGCAAAGTGTGTCAAAAGTGAATGCCCCTAACATGCTAAAAATACCTTCGATTTATGTAGAGCTCAGTGAAGACTGTATACTTTTTCTGTTTAAAGGTGTGTGTCTTAAAACTGTGGCCTGGGGATTAGTTTATCTGCAGAACTATTGACTCAGCATCTACATTAGGTGAGACAGAAAGTTTGCATGTTGAAGGAGCATCCCCAGTGACTCTTACACACAATAAATTTTCAAATTACTGGTTTAAAAGTGTTTCTTTGGTATGGTGATTTTCAAAACAGTGCTTCTCAAACTTTAATGTGCACTTGAATCCCCAGGATTCTCTTGAAAAGGCAGATTCAGATTCTCTAGGTCAAAGAAGGGCTTGCAATTCTGCGTTTCTAACAAGTTCCCAGTGATGAGTAGCAAATCTTTAAACACTGGAGGAAAAAAACAAGCCCTTTTGGGTTGTAAGATACAGAGGCAGATATGAACAGTAGGGGCGGGGTGGAGATGCATGCCGCACATCTGCACTCTGCCCTTTCCAAAGGGACAGGCCCCTGGAAAAAGACATAGACTAGCAGCAAATGAGGAAGCTTAGAGATGTTTAGAGTGGGCTCTCCCGGTCCAGGTGAGATAGCTGGGCAGGTGCATCAGGGAACAGTGATCAAGGTGTTTTTCTAATGACTCTGGCCCAAGGACCTCAAATGATGTAAAAAGATCTTAAACTCAAGGAGACAGAGCAAAATAAATGGAACCCAATGAACACAAATATTTAGATAGATTGAACTTCTAAAGTTTAACAGTACACAAATTGGTTTTTGTTTGTTTTTGAGACAAGGTCTTACTCAGCCACCCAGGCTGGAGTACAGTGGCAGGACCATAGCTCACTGCAACCTTGAACTCCTGGGCTCAAAAAATCCTCCTGCTTCAGCCTCCCAAGTAGTTGGGACTACAGGTGCTTGCCACCACGGCTGACTATTTTTTTAAATTTTTTGTAGAGAAAAAAATTAAAAAAATTTTTTTGTCTCACTGTGTTGCCCAGATTGGTCTTGAACTCCTGGCCTCAAGTGATCCTCCCATCTTGGCTTCCCAAGAGTTTGTTCTCTTTCAACCCTTACTTTTTACTGTGGCCTTGTGTTGTTTATAAATAGAAGGAAGATACTGCTATAATACAATATGTGCTAGTTTACTAAAAAATATATATATTTTTAGTATTGGCAAATGAGTCTGGACACCCTAATTAGGTAGCTGCTACCCTAGGAGCAGACACATCTGAGCATAGTGCATTCTCCTTCAGAAGGTGAGCTTGTGCTTTACCTCGGTTCAGTCATTGAGTAGCTTGCATTTATACAACTCTTTAGAGTTAACAAAATACTTTCATGCTCTCTTATTGCATTTTTGCCCTCCTAATTATAAAAAAAAAAAAAACCAAGTAAGGCAATAATTACCACCCTATTTTGCAGATTAAAAAAAAAAAAAAAAACAGAATTTTAGGGATTTGTCTAAGGAGCAGAGTCAAACCTTGAACGGAGGTTTTCTGAGTCCTAGCCCCAGGATCTATTTGCTACTGTACAATATTTCCATGAGTTATTGGAACCTCATTCACAGAAGCACAACAGAAAGGCAGCAGTGCCAACCACTCTTAAGGAACTAAATCAGGTTGTCAAATATATTCATTTGTTCATTCACTCATTCAACAATGACACTCTGTTCTAGCCAATATGTTAGGCCCTGAGGACAGAGTAGGAAACAATGGACAAGGTGTCCTGGTCTGTTCCTGCTGCAATCACAAAATACCTTAGAGTGGATAATTTATAAACAACAGAAATTTATTTCTTATGATTCTTGAGGCTGGAAAGTCCAAGATCAAGGTGCTGGCAGATTTGGTGTCTAGTGTCAGAGCTGCTCTCTGCTTCCGAGATGGCTCCTTCCTGCTGTGTCCTCACACGGCAGAAGAAATGGAAGTGCAGCAAGGGACCAGCAAGTTCCCTCAAGCCCTGTTGTAAGGGCACAAGTCCCACTCATGTGGCCAGAGCCCTCACGACCTAATCTCCTTCTAAAGTCCCTACCTTCTAATACTGTTGTGTTGAGAATTAAAGCTTCAGTGTAAATTTTGGAGGGACACAAGCCTTCAAATTGTAGCACAAAGTCATCGCTCTCATGCTATTTAGAGAAAAGTGCATAAGATAAAGAAATAGGCAAGATAATTTCTGATAACAGTAAGTGCTGTGAATAACATAAAACCGTGTAATGTAATGGAGGACCAACATTAGAGCAAGTGTCATAGAAGGGCTCTCCGAAGAGGTGACATTTGAGCTGAGACTTTCAGAGCCAGCTAGATAAGCAGGACTGAGGGATTCTAGGATTCCCTCAGGATTCTTCCTCCTGTTTGAAATCCCTTTTCCACAATTGGGAGAAACAGACTTAAAATGCCAAAACATGCTGGAGGTCACATGTTAGCGTGAATGGGCTTTGTCTGACCCATATTCGGCCAATCCATTCATCAGTGTGAATGACCGGTTATCATACTCAGTTTGAACTGGGAAGGTGGGAGAGGAGGCCAGAGATAAGACTTTCATACATACTGGTTGGAACCATAGCTCATTAGTGGCCTCCAGTCTCTCTTTGCATTCTCAGCTCCTAACCACAGACGCAGGGAACCCACCGCAGCATCCATTGGGTGAAAAAGAAGTAAAGAGAGTTTGAGAATGGAAACAGGTATCTCTCTGCTGGAATGGGGGAAGGTCCCCCAAGGAGGAACTTGGCAAGAGAGAGACACTTTACAATCCTCCGTCCCTTTAATGTTCTTTTCTACCCTTAGGCAGTTTTGCTTGCACAGTTTACATAGAAATCTTGTTTCCTTCTCTGTTTTTACAAAGTTTACTTCTGGGAATCCATTAATTAAGATCTTACTGCCGTTGTTTTCTATCGCACCCAGCTAGGCACTTAGTAAGTGCTCAATAAATGCATGCCACTTGATCTCTTCACTTGATGATGATGTCTAGAAATAGTAGTATGTTACTGAGCTGTATTATTATTTTCTTCCCCGCTATGGGCTTTTGTGCCTCACAAACATTCATAGCTAACCAAAGAAAAGGAGAATCTAATGTAATTGTTTGGTTTTCTTCTCTGAGTGTATGAAGTCTGTTCAATACATGTGAAAAAAAGACACTTGATTAAAGGGTTTTGCTTGGAAAATGGGGAGCAAATCTTTTCCACAGGGTCTCATCCACTTTCCACAAATTTTATCACTTGAACTGTGGGAAGAAATAGCTGCAATTGATACTTTGGTCAACCGCTAAGAAGGAGGCCAGGTTTTGGATAAAGAATTCCTGTCTTCTCTCAAATCCTCATTAGCTGGGATGAGGAGGACTATCATTTATGGAGCAACAGGGTTTTTGAAAGTCTGAGCCTTTCCTGAAACATGATGCCTCTTGATGTCTTAGGCTGGCTGTTCCAGAAAACATGGATCGTTTGTATCTTCTGAGAACATGGAACACCCTACTCATTCTTAACTGTTGCAAATTAGTTATCACAGAGCCTCTGTTTCTATTGAGATCCTTTTCCAGTCACCTCCTCCTCATACATGTCATGAAGTTATGTTTTACTTTGGAAAAACCGTTTTTAGGAAACCATGCTAAGCAGTCAGAGATAAGCTACTACAAGTTGATAACAAGGATGAAATGTGGAGCCAGACTCTGTGACTTCTCACCCCAGTGCCACCATTTGCTGGCTATGGGACCCTGAGCAAGCCAATTAGCCTATCTGAGCCTCAGTTTCTCATCTGTATAATGGGGCCAAGAAGAGTGCTTGTCTCACTGGAGATTTTGTGAAAACTAAATAAGAGGATGCAAGTAAAACAGCCCAGTGCTCAACACATAGGCAGCCCCCCATGAGTGTCCACAATGGTTTCGGTCTATGCTTGGCAATCAACTGCACTGTTTTTGATGAAATACCAGTAGGAAGAGGGTTATGTTTCCTTTTTTCCTTTCTAAAACACAAGAGAGTTACTGAACAGAAAACACTGGCTGAAGGGCAATTTAGGAATGAAAAAAAATCTCTAAACCTCATCATTCTAAACCTCTAAGTTTTATCTGTGCTTTTCTGAAGCCACTGTTAAATCATTTGGCATTTGTAGTATAATATGCAATGTTTTAAAAAGCAGAGAGGTTACCAAATGGGGGATTCAGTTACATATTTACATGTAATGTACAGAGAGAAACCGTTTGTTCTTTTTTAGGGGTTTGGTTCAATTTCCTTTTCCTATTCAAACCCAAACAGTTCACATTCCTGCATAGCTTTATGGTTATTGGTGTCTCTGTGGAAACCACCTAGGAAGTGGTATTTCCCAGCATAAGAGCTTCACATTAAATTTTCTTGGCAAGATGAGAGGAGGATGTTTCAGTTCCATAAAACCCATAATTTTAGCATGATCATCAGATAATAAGGATAATAGCAGAGTTGTAGAACTTTAGAATTAGAAGAACATTAGATCTCATCTAGGCCAACCTCCTCATTTTACAGATGAGTGACTACCTTATCCTTGAACCATGTTCTGTCTCAGAAGGGTTTTTCATAGATTGTATCATTTGCATCCCCAACAACCCTTGGAGGCAGTGAGAGGATAGATATTATTCATCTGCATTTTGTAGATGGAGACACTGAGGCCCTGGGAGAATAAGTGACAGGCCCAAGCTATGGAAGGAGTCAGCCAATGGGCATGTCTACGATTCAAGCTTCCAACTAGCTCAAAAATACTCCTTCCATGGCAGCTTGATGCATCCCGGGACTTTGTGTGCCTGCTGGGGACCATCTAGAGTCCAGGTCTGCCAGGCTTGATACTCAGTGACAGTTCTAGAAAAGGTGAGTCTGTGTACTACAGTAGAGTCATGCCTCTATTAATGATAGGGATTTACGCTGAGAAATGTGGTGTTAGGCAATTTTGTCATGGTGTGAACATCATGGAGTGTACCTACGCAGATCCAGATGGTATAGCCTACTACACACCTAGGCTATATGGTATAGCCTATTGCTCCTAGGCTACACATCTGTACAGCATGTTACTGTACTGAATACTGTAGGCAGTTGTAACACAATGGTAAGTATTTGTGTATCTAAACATATCTAAATATAGAAAAGGCAGAGTAAAAATACATATAAAGGATAAAAAATGGTACAGGGCACTTACCATGAATGGAGCTTGCAGGACCGGCAGTTGCTCTGGGGGAGTCGGTGAGTGTTGAATGAATGTGAAGGCCTCGGGCATTACTGTGTACTACTGTAGACTTTATAAACACTGTACACTTAGACTTTGCTAAATTTATAAGCAAATGATTTGCTTTCTTCAATAATGAATTAACCTTAGCTTACTGTAACTTGTTTACTTTATAAACTTTTAATTTTTTTTAAAAACTCTTTGATTCTTTTATAACACTTGGCTTAAAACACAAACACATTGTACAGCTGTATAGAAATATTTTATTTCTTTATATCCTTATTCTATAAGCTTTTTCTGTGTTTAAAATTGTTTATTTTTTTACTTTTTAAATTTTTTTGTTAAAAACTAAGATACAAAAACACACATTAGCCTAAGCCCACACAGGGTCAAGAGCCTCAATGTCACTGTCTTCTACCTCCACATCTTGTCCCTCTGAAAGGTCTTCGGGGGCCATAGCACACATGGAGTTGTCATCTCCTGTGATAACAATGCCTTCTCCTGGAATACCTTCCAAAGGACCTGCCTGAGCTGCTGTACACTTAACTTTTTTTTCATAAGTAAAGGAGTACACTCTAAAATAACCATAAAAAGTATAGTAAATATGTAAACCAACAATGCAGTTATTTATTATCATTATCAAGTACTATGTGCTGCACATAATTGTATGTGCTAGACTGTTCTACGCCTGGCAGTGCAATAGGTTTGTTTACGCCAGCATCACCACTAACGTGGGAGTAATGCCTTGCACTACCACATTATGACCACTACGATGTCACTAGGCAATAGGAATTGTTCAGCTCCCTTATATTCACCATCACATACGCAGTCTGTCATCGACTGAAACACCACTATGCAGCACATAACTCTGCATGACTTTACACAGACCCAATTGTTCCAGAGTTGGCTATTTTCTCCAGAGAGAGAAGAGAATGATGTGTAGATCTAAGATGAGATAAGAGGCCATGTGGCTCCAGAGAAACCAAGAAGAAAACAAACACAGAGAGAAGTTGTCTTTGTTCTTGAAAACTTTACATTACCTCATTCCAAACCCTAGCAAGGCTTCCATAATACCCTCCTCTATAATCCACGAATTCCCTCTTTGGCGGTGGTACACGAGTAAACCAGCTCTTAAAAAGCAAACAAACACCAGCACCTTGATTTGTAGCATGTGCCAATTTCCATGGTGTAAATACTCCCACCATGGCCTATTTCTAGCTATCGTGATGTCACTGAATGTAGACATGTGCACATACATTCACCTTTCATGAGCTTCATTGAGCTAGCTTTAGCACACTTTTGCCTTTGCTTTCAGCCAAAATGAGTGGATTTCTGTTCCTTGCAATCAAATAGTGTATTATATCAAATTGAGACACTATTGTTATTGTCAATAAAGAAAAAAGCCCACTCTTTCTATTGAACGGTGATATAATGCTTTAAAAACAGTTCTGTGTTGTACATAATATCAGTACCACCAGCCTTTGCTCATTTGATGCTTGACACTTCCTTGTATGCATTCTTCTGGGTTTGGCAACTTATCCTGCCTTTAGCTGTGATATGCAGTGTGTGATAGGTAATTCTTTTTTTGGCATCTTAGTAACAAAACATAACACAGCTTAATCCACTTTTGGGTATCTTATTTTCTTTTTTTAAAGATGGTTTCTCTCTCTGTCAGCCAGGCTGGAGTGCAGTGATGCAATCATAGCTCACTGCAACCCAAACTCCTGGGCTCAAGTGATCCTCCCGCCTCAGCCTCCCGAGTCTCTGGGATTACAGGTGTGAGCCACTGTGCCTGGCAGTATCTTCTTTTCTTGAGTCTAGTAAAACACTTGTGTTGTGAGAAAATACAGAACTCTGATCATCCCTTCAATGATAAATATCTGCTTTCTTAATGTCCAATGTAAGCCTGTTTGCTCTCTTCCCATGCTTTTCTGTGTAGATCAGAACCTTTTGCTGTAATGCCAAATCATATGTAATTTTCTTGAAGACATTTTAAATGGCAGTTAAACTCCCATGTGTAGTACTAACATTGCAAATGACTCAAATGAACTGACGACAACATGACCAAGTTCGCTCGTGTGTGGGTGATGACAATTATGTCATGGCAGCCTGCCTGGCCCAGAGCTACTGCAAGTCTCCATTGATTGCAAGATGAATCCCAGTTTTAAAGATGTCACAATGTGGAAAATAAAATCCATCTCAGAACCAGTGAAATATTGTAATCTCTGCTACAGGAAATAACTTGGCTCAGCTGTCACCTCCTCCAGGAAGCCTTTCCTAGCTGTCTTCTACCTCTCCCTCTGAGCTGGGCTCAGCTCCCCTCCTTGTGTTCCCAAAGTTCCAGGTGCATACCTGTATTTTCACACTTAGCATGTGGTGTCCTAATTATCTATTTACCCAAGGGATCTTTGAGAACTCTTTGAGTCTACAATGCCTAGTACTGTTTCTGGCACATAGTAGGTCCTTAGTAAACTCTTGCTTAATGATTGGTTTTTGAATCCTAGGAGAGATGGCTGATCTTTCAGATCAGGAGTGTGCACACTTCTGAGTAGGACAGCCCCTGTCTGTCCTAGTCCTCTTCTGCAGCAAACCACCTGCAGATCATCCCTACCAATGATATAAAAATATTAGAGCCCACTGTTCCTCTTGCTTATATTTTCCCACATAACCTTTGTCTTAGTCAGTTTGGGCTGCTATAGCGAAAATACCATAGACTAGGTGGGTTAAACAAAGGAAATTTATTTCTCAACAGTTCTAGAGGCTGGGCAGTCCAATATTGAGTTGCTGGCCAGTTTAGTTCCTGGTGAGGGCTCTCTTGCTGGTTTGCAGAGGGCTGCCTTCTTGTTGTATCCTTGCATGACAGAGAGATACATCACCTGTTCCATGTCTCTCCTTCTTTTTTAAAATTGATATGTAATAGTTGTACATATCCCTGTCTCTTCTTTTTTTTTTTTTTTTGAGACAGAGTCTCTATTGCCCGGGCTAGAGTGCCATGGCATCAGCCTAGCTCATAGCAACCTCAAACTCCTGGGCTCAAGCAATCCTCCTGCCTAAGCCCCCCGAGTAGCTGGGACTACAGGCATGCGCCACCATGCCCGGCTAATATTTTCTATATATTTTTAGCTGTCCAAGTAATTTCTTTCTGTTTTTAGTGGAGACGGGGTGTCGCTCTTGCTCAGGCTGGTCTCGAACTCCTGAGCTCAAATGATCCACCCGCCTCGGCCTCCCAGAGTGCTAGGATTACAGGCGTTAGCCACCGCGCCCTGCCTGTGTCTCTTCTTATAAGGACGCTAATCCCATCATGAGGGTTTTACTTTCATGACCTAATTATCTCCCCAAAAGCTCCATCTCCTAATATTAACATACTGAGGATTAGGGCCTCAATTTATAAATTTAAGGGGGACAAAAACATTTCCCATAGCACCCTTGGGAAATGGCAGGAAAACAAGTCATGCCAAAATTCTAATGGTAGTAATTGCATTGTCATTTAGTCTTCCCAGAGAGCTCATGAACTTTTAGAACAAAGTTGGAATGAGCTAACTCACAGAAGAGAGTCTTAATAAGAATTTCAGGCTGCTGTGGACAACTTTTTTTTTTTTTTTTGAGACAGAGTCTCACTCTGTTGCCCGGGCTAAAGTGCCATGGCATCAGCCTAGTTCACAGCAACCTCAACCTCTGCCTCAGCCTCCCGAGTAGCTGGGACTACAGGCATGCACCATCATGCCCAGCTAATTTTTTCTATATATTTTTAGTTGGCCAATTAATTTCTTTCTATTTTTTTAGTAGAGTCGGGGTCTCGCTCTTGCTCAGGCTGGTTTCGAACTCCTGACCTTGAGCGATCCGCCCGCCTCAGCCTCCCAGAGTGCTAGGATTACAGGCGTGAGCCACCGCACCGGCCTTGTGGACAACTTTTGAGCCAGGCTGCTTTTTAGAGCCTCTAAAATCACACAAGGTAAATGATTGCCTGGGTTCACTTTATGCCCTTTATTTGGGGCCATGATGTACTAAGTGAAATCGTGAAGAAAGCCAGGATCATCTTGGGCTTCCCACCTCCCCGTTTGGGCTCCTTTTTTCCACTTTTAAAAGGATTGTGTCGGGCAAGGGACCAACATCCTGAACACGTAGGTGGTCCTCCTTAACCTGTAAGGGAGGCCACAAGGGGAAATCAAGTTTTGCATCGTCACAGACCCAACTCAGGTCAACGTAATACCTGCAGTGTTTATGTTTTCTTTAGATGAGGAACGTAATCTCTTCTAGATCCTAATTCTCGCTCTCCTTCACGAGGATATCTTATTTCCCTCTATTTGTTTTCAAAGCTTCCAACAATAAAAGTTACTTCTAATGTTTTCTTTTCTCACATTCTTCCTCCAACACATTGCATTATCTTCCATGGCCCAACCCAAAATAGGAAAGTTGAAGGAAATACTAGTTACCGATATAATTAAATAAGCAGCAGCAATTCAAAAATTACAATAAAGTTTTCCTGGTTTTGTTGTATTGCACCTGGGATATTGGAAGGAATGTCAGAGGATTGGAGAGTGGGCCCAGTCCAACTGCCAGTGTCTGTGATTTAATGCTGAGACAGAGGTGGGCGGGGGGACCTCTGCCCTGCTTTGCAAAGGCAGAAATAAACCTCTGGTTACTCTTCTTCTACAGGATGCCTCCGTGAATAAGAAACCTCAAGAATGAAACACTTAATTATAACCAAACATGGAGCAAACAAAGGAACAAAGGCTGAGCTGGGCTGTTTTTTATGAATCCTGCCTACAACAGGAGGGAGCTTCTTCCAACTTTTGTAAGAGATCAGTGACAAGCTGGAATTTTTCATTTCTGGGCGCAGTGAGAAGTTGCATTTAAAGAACCATCTTCCTTTATGTTTTAAAAGCGAGTAAATTCAGGCTTACCACCCTGGTGAGCTTTGAGGCTGCTGAATGTTCTTGGAGCTTTTGTGTTAATATAATTTCATGACTGGGGAAAAATATTTCAGTCATTTTCCTAACTCTAATAGTTTCCATCCACAACCTCAAAAGGGAAGGTAAGAAATGACAAAGGGTGTGATGAGGATGTTTCTCCTGAGGCGTGGTTAGCAATGCTTTGAGTAGTGCCGGCGACAGGGACGCAGGGGAGGGCTGGTGTTCACCCTTCCTCACTCTTTCGTGTGACCACCTGTGTGTGTCAGGACTCAGTGCAACCTGCAGATGTAGAAAAGAGGTTTATTTTCTTTTTGTGTCATCTGTCTAGTTCACGTGAGAAAGTAGTTTGTTTCCTTGGCCCTGTAATCATGATTCTGATAGTTATCAAGTGTCTGGTAGGAGCCAGGCACTTTGCAACTATCATCCCTCATCTTTACAGCCCCCGTCACACAGCTGTGGGAACTGAGGTGAAGGGACTTCAAATGACTTGACCAAAACAAGAGAGCTAGAGTGTGGCAGAGCCAGGCTTTGCGCAAATTCCCCTCTGACTCTAAAACTTACGTTCTTTCCTTTAGGCTACGCTGCCACGTAAACTCGCCAGCCATGGTGGAATAAGCCCTTGTAAAGTGTATTCAAAATACAGAAATGAATGAGAATTTTAGACCCTTACCAGGCAAATCTTACTGCAGTGTCTCTAGGGAGTCTCTAAACCAGTGCAAATAAGTTAAAGTTAATTACAAAAGAAAAATGAAGGCGTCATCAGTGACGCAGTCACTTCTGGGGGGGTTCAAACCCCCGACTCCCCCTACCCCACAGACATCGTGCAGAGGCCCTTCACGTTGATTCTGATCCACATGTTGACCTCAGAGCCTCGCACTGTGGATCTCCAGCCTGGGGCCTCCACTCTGCTCCTCTCCCTGACCCCTTGGGCTTCCAGAATTTTCCACTTTGGAGAAATGCTCAAGTTGTAGCTGCACTTTGTCTATTATTTCCATCAATGGCTTCTCTTAGCAACCGCCAGCCAGCCTCTTCCAGATACATATTGCCGACATGATAGAGTTTCTGGGACATTGTCCGAAACAGGTTGGGTATTCCTGCAGTGGAGTGTTTGGGTCACAAGCAGGGCAGCCAGCAGAGAGATCACAGGAGATTCAGGCAATTTAAGGGCTTTAGCGCAGAGCAGATTTCCATGGCCACGTGGCTGGCTCCTAAGGAATTCCACCTCTACATTTCCATTCTCACTTGGACTACTGCAGCAACCTCCCAACCAGTCTTTGTCTCCCCTCTTCTCTGCGCTCAACCCGCTGCCCAACCGCCAAAGCCAAGGTAACCTTGCTTGGAACACCATAAATCAACATCCTGCTGCAGACCATGGCTTGCCATCACTCTCGGAAATCAAACTCATAACCCTTAGGTCAGCCTGCAAGGGGCTGGAAGACCTGTCCCTCCACCCTCATGCCCTACCAGCCTCCTCGCTCACTGGGCCCCAGCCAACCTTCTCTTCTCTCTGCCTTGAGCGTGCCAAGCCCCTCCCCTCCCCTCCTCAGGACCTTGGCACTGGCAGTTCCCTCTGCCTGAGGAGCATTCCTGGGTCTTTATCATTTCTACCCACAGGTCCCAGCTCCTATGTCACCTTCTCCAGGCTGTCCCATCCAATGTGGCAAACTTCACCCCTAATCACTCTCCACCACATTCCCTGACCATTTCCTCCTAGCACGTTGTAATAATTGCAATCCTCTCACTCATTGATTTCTCTTGGCTTATTGTTCAGTCTCCCCTAAGAGATGGAAGGTCTTGAGAACGGGGACTTTGTTTTGGTCAGCCCTTAGCCCAGTGCCAGCACGCGCTAGGTAGTTAATAAGTATTGGCTGAACAAGTGAGTTCCTTAAATTATTTGGCCCTTTGTTTTTCATGACTTAACAAAAGCTTGCTCTCTCTCCTTTAAGATTTGACTCTGAATCTGTTCCTTTTGGGATGTTCCTTCATTTCCAGCCCCATTATTTAAAAATCCCCTCTGTAAATTTGCACAGCTTTCTTGAGAGGAGTATGTTCCAACCAGGATCTGATATGCTACAAGAATTGCCCAGTGTCAAATGGTCAATGTGAAACAATGGAGAATCATATTGCTATGGATGGTCGGCTTTTTGTAAGTCCAGTTGCAGCATCCGTACGTTACTGTCCAGCCAGGTCTCTAACAGCAACGCATGGTTTGGATCTCTCTTCACTAATTTTTTGACTTTTTTTATATAACTGACTCCAAGTGTAGCTCAAGTTTGCTAGCCTTTCTCTGGCTTCTCATTTAGTTCTTAAGACAGGATATTACATCAACCTAGAATTCCAAAATATATCCTTCTAATATTTGTTATTAGAAACACTAAATTCTAGAAATATAGTTCACTTTAAGAGGAATTTAAATTGCTTTTACCTATATGATGCCATTTCTTTTTTCTTTGTTCTTCAGTCAGGAGCATGTTTTTAATGGAGGTTTGAATGGGCCAGTTAATGTCTGTAAATCTCTTAGGAAATTTTCACAGGTCAACACACACACACACACACCCCTTTGGATTATCACACTAGCTCAAAGTTCCTTTATATCATGCTATTTCCATCATCAAATATGAGACTCTTTTCCGTCCTTGTCCACTCTGTATACGTTATATTAATTCTTCACTAAATGCCGAAGTTTGAATTGCTGAATCTCATTTAATCCTGTCTACCTGTGGAGCTGTGAAAGAAATGACCCTCATTTTTCAGAGGAGGAAACCAGTTCAGAGTGGTTGAGTACCCAAAATGTGTCCCACTTGATCACCCTCAAGTCTTTGGGGTTGAAGCCCTCACCTTGTCACTGTCACGATGTGGTTTTCCTAACGAAATTGAGTAGCCCTTTAAAACATGATCATCAGAAGGGCCAGTGGTAAGAGTACAGTCAACAAGCTGCCGAAGAGTTAAGTTCTTTTTCTCTAGAACAGTGGCTTCTGAGGTTTTCTTTACAATGATCTCTTCTATTTTCATCCACTGTGGATTCCCCAGACTTGAGGGTCCACGGCCAATTACTTTTTGACTCTCATTAGACAACTAGTATTTTTATGCAGAGTTCATCAGATTCCAGTCAAAAGCGGTGCATCTTCATGTCTCAGCTCACCTGTGTAGCCTCACTGTGGGAAGATCTAGCTATTTTCCCGCCCAGTTTTCAAAATGTTGACAATAGCACAAAGCCCCTTCCCTAGTACTAGCTCTGAGGACTCTAAGTGCCCCAGGGATAATTTGTACATACAGTCTGAGAGTGTGATGTCTGAGCGAGTACTCAGGAAAGGTGTCTGTGAAAATCAGATTAAGTATGAGAAAATCAGATTAAGTATGAGTTCAGTCGTATTTCAAGGCCATGTCTAAAGCCTTCTGTTGCAAAGCAGTTTGAAACGTAACAGATTACTTGAAATAAATGAGCTACAACTATGGGCAGGCAATCTTTTCCCTGGTCTGTGGTTTAATATAATGATGCTTAATAGGGAGGAATTTTTAGGATTATCCAATTTCCAGAACAAACAATAGTCACATACCTTTGGCTAAAGAATGCAAGGGATGATATTTTTCTTTTTAGAGAAACATTTTGTACAAGCCAGGTGCTGTGTCCTGTAGTCCCAGCTACTCAGGAGGCTGAGGCGGGAGGATCACTTGAGCCTGAGAGCTCAAGACCAGCCCGGGCAACATATCAAGACCTCACTTCTAAAAAAAAAGAAGGAAGAAACATTTTGTACAGCTGTACATTTTAAAACTGGATACAAGAAAGCAAACTATTTCCTCCATAAAAAACTAGGATATATAATTAGCACCTGCTCATTTCCCTTTGTTACATATCCTAATGGCTATTCTTTAGGGTAATAACTCATTAATACTTATATGTATAGGCTTTAAAAAGAAACAATTTGCAAAGATCCTTATCCATATTATTTTATTTTATTCTGCCAATAACCCTGTGAGTATTGTTATCTTTGCTTACAGCTGAGGAGACTGAGACACAGCAATTAAGTGGCTTGCCCCTGGCCACCTTGTACAGCAGTAGCAGACGAGGAACTCAAGCCATGCTTTCAGGCTGTAGCACCAGCTCCACCACTCACCATGAGATCTTTTTGATAGAATTTTCTGAAACATTTAAGTTGGTGGAAAAGAAAGTGCTAATCACATACTGCTTTTTTAAACCTTTTGGTTTTTTAATTGATATATAATATATGTATATATTTTGGGGGTACATGTGATATTTTGTTATGTGCATAGAATATGCCATGTTTGAGCCTTAATCACCACTAAACTTCTGGTAACAAATTTCTATTTTGACTTGTTAATGAATTGGCCAAGAGAATCCTGCCATTGGATAAAAACCTGCTAAATATAGGAAGTTAGTTTCTTTTATTTAGAAGGTATGTGAAACCCCATGATTGACCATTCTAGGGGGGAAAAAAAGAAGCCCATCTGATAGTTGTGAAGTTTTCCATCCTCCCCGCCGCCAGTTACTCAGCAGTCTCTTTCATTCTCTGCCCCCTCCCTGGGTAGCTGCAGAATAAATGGACACAGACACACTCTGGAACAATGTGGCCATTATCACCACATGACGATCCTGGGATCGTAGAAGATGAGTCCTGTCTACCTAACACTCGTCTTGGCCCTGCTTAAACTGCCTCTGTTTTTCAGGGTCATGAACAAACTAGCCCACACTTTACAGCTGAACAGACTAGATAGATAGGAAATAAGAAGGAGGCTGGTGCCAGGGTGGCTTGTGACCTGTGCAGTCACAAAGCTCCCCAGGCTCAGAAAAGCCTGCGCTTGTTTAATATTCTGCTCTTGCCATCTTGAAATTCTTAGTAAATTTTGATCGATTCACATTTCTGTTTGGCACTGAGCCTGCACATTACGTAGCCAGTCCTACTTAGTGTATTAGGATATTAGCCTCAGAGACAGGGCTCTGGACAGGTCAGAGTGTTACCAGATTTTAGGTTTCCAAAAAAAAGCTTGGGGATAGGCCAACACAGGGCTGACAGATCCAAAACAGCAAGGGGGTGGGACCTCGCAACTTGAAGGCTCATAGCTCGTGTGGCACAGAGCCCCCACTCCTCAGCAAGGACAGAGGGCACTGCCCACCACCTGGCAGAGGGGTCCCTTAGTTGAAGCCGGTGAGGTGAGGCTGGGTGCCCCACCCCAGATGGCAGGAAGATATGGACCGCCCCCAGGAGTGCAAACTGGTCGCTTGTTTGGGGCCTTTTCCCACAAAGCTATTAAACCTACTTAACCGAGAGCTGGCACAGGCAGAGAAGAAACAGGGTCTATTGCTAACAATCAATATTCAAGTTTAGGATTTTTGTTTTTTCCCTTTTATTTTAGAAAGCATTTTTATTTTTTAAATTTTAACCCTTTTACTTATGACAAAGTAATATTTATTGAGAAACACAACATTTCATTACTGATGAGCAGAAAAAAAATTTAAAAATCACCCATAGTCCCACTCCCTAGAGATGATCATTATTAGTGTTTTAATGCACATATATTCGTGTATGTGTAGTAATGCATTGCATAATAACTGGGACAGGTCCTGAAAAACGTACCATCAGGCAATTTCGTCATCGTGCAAACATCATAGAGTGCACTCATCCAAACCTAGATGGTGCAGTCTAATATACAACTTTAGACTATACGGGTCAGCCTATGCTTCTAGGCTACAACCCTGCACAGCATGTTACTGTACTGAACACTGCAGGCAAGTGTAACACAATGGTAAGTATTTGTGTATCTAAACATAGAAAAGGTAAATTCAAAATATGGTATAAATGATAAAAAAATTGTGCACCTGTGTAGGGCACTCGCCATGAATGGAGTTTGCAGGACTGGCAGTTGCTCTGGGTGAGTCAGTAAGTGGTGCGTGAATTTCTGAAGACTGCTTTAGAATAATTTTCTAGAAGTGAATTTTCTGAGTAAAAGATATGAACATATTGAGAGAGACTTATCCAATGGCCTTGTGGAACTCTTGAACTATTCCTGTCAGCAGTGTTTACAAGCTCGGGCAGCCTTCTTAGAGTCCTGTGGAGACTCAATTTTGTGGGTGGG
>CAUYRT010087395.1:0-25374 GCA_963574885.1 Lepilemur ruficaudatus | reverse complement strand
AAAAAAAAATGAAGTTAATATATAAAGTGCTGGCCGGGCACAGTGGCTCACGCCTGTAATCCTAGCACTCTGGGAGGCCAGGTGGGTAGATCACTCAAGGTCAGGAGTTCGAAACCAGCCTGAGCAAGAGCAAGACCCCGTCTCTACTAAAAACAGAAAGAAATTAATTGGCCAACTAAAAATATATGTAGAAAAAATTAGCCGGGCATGGTGGTGCATGCCTGTAGTCCCAGCTACTCAGGAAGCTGAGGCAGGAGGATCGCTTGAGCCCAGGAGTTTGAGGTTTCTGTGAGCTAAGCTGATGCCACGGCACTCTAGCCCGGGCAACAGAGTCAGACTCTGTCTCAAAAAAAATAAATAAATAAATTATATATATATATACACACACATATATATATATAAAGTGCTTAGAAGAGTGCCTGACACTTATACATACTATATAAAAGTAGCTACCATTTGTATTGGCGAAACATTGTACCTTTAACAAAACTTCAGAAGAGAAAAAAATGGTTTTGGGGAAAGAGTAATGCACAGCACTGAGAGTGCTGTTTGGCAGTCTAGCAGAGAGAGTGTGGATTGGTGGACTGGGAAAAAGGACAGAGTTAGGGACTCAGCGATCTGGCTCTTGCCACTTCCCTCTGCTCCCCACGACCCACCCTTGTCCCACCAAGCTCCAGCCACACTAGCCTCTTGCAGTTTCTCCAACAGGTCAAGTTCTTTCCTGCCTCAAGACCTTCCTACTAAGACTATACTTTCAGGGATCATTTCTATAGTTCATTACTAGAGAAGAAACGTGTAGAGCACCGCTCAAATTAAAAAAAATATAAAAAAGACCTTCCCAATACTGTTCCTCCACTTGGAAAGGTATACAGGATGGATTTAACCAATATTTGTTTAATGATTCAATAGATGCATTTGGAACTCTTTTAAACAGAGTAAATGTCAAATCCCTGGGAACGTATGACATTGCCATGGAAGAAAGTATGAAGAAGGAAAAGGTGTAAGTACTGAAAAGGAGTCAGCAAATACTATACAAAGGAGTGTTCAGAGAGTAACCAGGATAGCTGGAGCAATCCAAAGGCTCAGAAGAGGCAAGGAGGGTGAAGACCGAAAGGAATCACTAGATCTGGCAATAATTTCAGGAAAGCAAGCTGAGAAAGTAATTTCCCATCAAGTTAGGGAGGAGGGAGGTCAGATGGCTAAGGAAAAGAAGTCAACTATTAAGGATTTTGATTAGGGAGAGAAGTGAGTCCAGGGAAGGTGATTTTAGACACAAACCCCGTCTGCAGGGTTTCTCTGACAGGACAGTGAGGAAGTCGATGGAGAGAAGCAAACTAAAGTACAACGAATACAAACATGGGGCTCCAAGCCTGAGCCACTGCGCACACCAGACCTACGGAATCAGAAACTCTGCGGGTGGGGCCCAGCAATGTTTTAACAAGCCCTCCACGAGATCCCCTATGCTCTCCAAGTCCCCACGACCACCACACTCAGGAGACAACGGCGGAGACACTGCAAGGCGTGTGGAGGCTGCAGTTGGGGGGCAGGATTTCCCCGTTTGAACCCTCGGCCCGGGTCCGCCTCTCTCCTAAGAGAGGCAGTGAACGACCCCACCCAGCCAGCACCGCAGGGCACCGTCGCCCTGTTTCGGACTTCGCCCGAGCGAGTTCCGCCAACCCGGCCGGGGTGGCGACGAGGTGTGGCTTCCTTTACCCAAGCCCAGCCCCTGGGCCGGCCCTCAGCCTCCGCCCACGCAGCGCCCGGGCGCCCCCCGCCCTCGGGCTCCGATTTCCGGCGCCAGAGGAGGGGGCGGGGGAGGGACCCGGGAGGTCGCGTCCAACTGCGAGACTGGCTGGGGGCGGCCTCGTTTTTCCAACCCCTGCATGTGTAAACAGGCCGGATGACGCGGCGGTGGGAGGAAACAGAGGTTAGCCTAGGATAAGCGTCCAGCAATCTGGAGCCCAATAATGTGACCAGAAGCCTCGAAAGCCCTCCTCCCTCGTTTTTCCTACTTTCCCACCCTCAGCCCCAAGGAATGGAAAGGACGGAGGCGCAAGGCCGCGCTCAGGGAGGGGCGCGGGGCGGTGCACAGAGAAGAAATCTCGCGATAGGAGAGCAGCGGGGCGGGGGTGGCACCTCTTCCCTCCTCCTTCTCCACCTCGCGTTAGTTCCGGTCGCAGAAGAGACACCGCCGCAGTTGCCGCCACATCGGGGATTTCTGGCTCTTTTCTCTTCGCCTTAAATTCGGTGAGTCCCGGCGCCCCGCTCGTTCCGCGGCTGCCGTGCGGCCGTCGACGCTGGGCAGGGAGGCGGCGGGCCTGCTCGGGCGGGCCCGAGCGGAGGCCGCCGCATGAGCCCTGGCCGGATCCGGGGCCTGGACGGGAAGGCCAGAGCTGCCGCTCCAGCAGGGAGGCTGAGGGGCGGCCGGGGTCGGGAAGTGGGGTCCGGGCGGGCGTCGCGGCGGAGAAGGCAGTGACCGCAGCGAGCCCCCTCCGGCGCTGCCCGGCCTGGGTAACAAAGCCGCCGCGGCCTCTGTTAGGTGATGTACGCGTGGGGGGGTTCCGGCGGGCGGGGCGGAGGAGCCGCCACCACCACTGCGGCCGCCTCCTCTGCCGCTGCTTGCGCTGGAGGGCGGGCGGATGTACGGGGCGGCTGGGGCCCCGGCGCGGAGCGCCTCGGCGCCTGTGGTCCGCTCTTTGCGGCGGCCGCCACCACAGGCCACAGGGTCAGTGGAGAAGGGGCTTCGGAATCCTACGGCGCCCCGCTGTGGCCAAGGGGTCCTGGGCGGGGAGCGGGTGATCTGTCGCTCGTGCGGGAGGCATTGGAAGGGTGTGGGTTGGGAGACACGTGCTCCGGAGGAGGCTTGGGCTGTACAGGGTATGGGCGGAGGAGGCTGGGCTTGCCCTGGGCTAATTTTGCAGGCTGGAGTGGTGCAAGCGGCTTCTGCGGTCAGGGGCACGACTTAGGTAGGGTGGTGCTGCTCATAACCAGGCTTCCCAGAAGAAGGGATTCACCTCTTGACAGTGTCTTAGAATTGACATACACGTTTTGGATACCTCCTGACCGTGGTGGTAGACTCTGCGTTCTGTGGTGCTTAGAAGTAGTGGAAGATGCAGGCGAGTTTAAAGAGAAATGTGGAAGAGGGCAGTTACGTTTACGGTGGGTGATTTGCCACCAATCACTGTGGCACCCTGAAGTCCTTTAAAAGTGTAGTTCGCTTCTTTCAAGAGTTTCTTGTAGGGAGAAATGAAGATTTTTGATGTTACATTTAATTCAAGTGAATTACTTGCACCAGGCATATTGTCAAGCTGAAAGTGTGTTCTATTTGATTTATATGTGAATAGGCTTAAGGTTTGATACTTTGTTTTTTAAATGAGTGTAATGACAGTGATAATAAGGCCTTGTTTCTCTTTTCCTAGGGTGTCTTTTATGAATAATCAAAAGCAGCAAAAGCCAACGCTATCAGGCCAGCGTTTTAAAACCAGAAAAAGAGGTAAACATTTATGTGTTAATATCTGTTTTCACACCTCCAGAATCTTTTGTATCCATTTAAGCTTATGCTTGAATAAGAAGGTTAATTGATAAAAAGAGCTCCTGATTTGGTCACCCAAATTTTGTGAAGATTTGTGAAAGAAAAATTAGACTTTACTCATGGAGGTTAATCATGGAATAACATTCACAGTGTAATGTCTTTTGAAATACAGATTTAGTAGGAAAAGTATTAGAATTACATTACCTTTTTGTGTTAGTGGGTACTTAAGTGAATATTGAGTTGTAGCAAGGCACTATGCTGGTGATACAGAGCTAAGTAAGATGTAGTCTCAGGTATATTTTTGTATTAAGTTTAATATTTTACCACTTTTAAATGTTATTGCTCAAAAGCACATATTAACCTTATGTTGCAGGAAGTTTTGAGGAAAGTAGAGAACTGGGTCAGTTGTGTTTTCATTTTCTACCCTCAGTAGCAGACAGCTTGAGATATATATTATAGAATCTTACAATCTTCTAATCATAGTCTGTTCCCTTGCAGTGGTGGTGGGGAGACCAAAGTGTGATTTGATTCTAGTCTTTGCACATTCATTTTGATTTAGCCAGTAAATTTTCTTAAGTAGCAGGAGTTGTAGACTAGAGCAATTTGGCAGTAATGGGGAACTGTATCCTGTGATTATGGGAATTACTGGTATTACCTTTGTATAAATAATAGCAAGTAACTTTATTATTATTGCTGGCTTCAGGGAGAGCTGTCATTGCCACAGTTCCAGATAAAGATCATTCCTGACTTCTTGGCTAGCTGTTGATTGGGATCCTGGGTAGGGTGAACAACCATCCGTATTTGCCTGGGATTGAGGGAGTTACCAAGACACAGGACTTCCAGTGCTAAAACCAGGAAAGTCCTAGGTGAACAGAGAGGAGTTTGTCATCCTAGTGCTATGTGAAAATTAAGGTATCATCTAACCTAGATGGAAAAATCAAAACCCCATTATGGAATGTGTGAAAGCAACTCAGTAAAGGCTAGATATGTGGGCAAGGTACTGGTCTGAGTGCTTTCTGTTTTATTAATGTTAGTTAATATTTACAACAACTTTATGGGATAGATACTATTCTTATCCCCATTTTACAGTAGGGGAATTCAGGCATAGAGAAACATAAGACACTAGCACATTTTGCTCACTTCTGAAATTTGTTTGAAAAGGTAGTAGAAAAAAGTCACACAATTCTTGTGAGTAGGCCATCCTGCCTTGTGTTTGCTGAGGGGGAACTTGCAAAGGATGGGTATTTAGTCTCATCTTGTGTTTGCTTATTGCAGGTCTTACGTAATCTAGCTTGTGTTTACTTTTTTCCAGCTGCTGAAATAAATGAAATTGTGATGAATTTAGTTAACTTAGTAGTTACAGCTTCATAAGGTGATAGTTTCCTGGCATTTTGGAAAACCTTCTAAAACTAAATGTTTTGGGTTTCCCTCCCTCCCCCCTCAGATGAAAAAGAGAGGTTTGACCCTACTCAGTTTCAAGACTGTATTATTCAAGGCTTAACTGAAACTGGTACTGATTTGGAAGCAGTAGCTAAATTTCTTGATGCTTCTGGAGCAAAACTTGATTACCGTCGATATGCAGAAACACTCTTTGACATTCTGGTGGCTGGTGGAATGCTGGGTAAGTGTCTGGATTTTGTAAATTCAATGATTTAGGGAAGTATGATGTATAGAGATTATGGATAATCCAGAATATGAACTATTTGACAAACCTATCAAAATGGGTGGTGTTTTGGGGGTGTTGTACTTTGTTATTATCCTGTAGGCTTTTCCATTTTTTTCTCCCAAGTCATAGTTGTTAGATTGCCTTGCTCTTTCTCACTTCTTACTGAACCATAACCCTTAATGATGACTGTTCTCTAGTTGATATCTAAAGTCCCTGTAACATCCCCAGTTAGTGATTTTTTCCCCCAGCCTGTGTTTGAACACTCCAAGTTAATGGAGAAATCCTTACCTCTTGTTCTGTGCTGTGAAATACTTCTACATACCTGAAAGCTCTAATCCTGCACTGTTCAGTATAGTAGCCAGTAGCTGCAACGTGGCTATTAAATACTTGGTATGTGGCCAGTCCAAATTGAGATGTGTTGTAGGTGTAAAATACACATTGGATTTTAAAGACAGTTGAAAGAAAGAATATAAAACATAAGCATTTCAAAATGTTTTCAGAGTAATATTGTATTGACCCTCACAGCCAAGCTGTGATCGAATCCGAACTCCTTTCGTATACATGCAGAATGGAAGCTTAGAAAAAAGCTTAAGTGGCGTGTAGTCAGACAGTTTACTCAGCTAGTGGAACTGGGAACTTCAAAATTCATGCCTTCTAATGGCCTAGTCAATTGAGTATTTCTGTCATTGTATTACCAGTTTATGCTAAGAAATATGAAAGATTTTTCTATTCATAATATTGCTATAAGCAAGGCTTTTTAAAAAATCTTTTAAAAACATTTACTAAAGACATTTTAAAACATATCCTAAAGAAAATAGTATAATGAGCATCTCATCTGTTCCCAACTTAACATTTATCAGTACACAGTCGTACTTTGTCTATACTGTACCCCCACTGACTTTATCCCTGGCCCTTGTTTTTTAAAGTGTAAAGTCTCTAACTTGTGGGTTTTTATAGTAAAGCCTCTTTGGAAGGTTGAAGGATTGTTTCCTGTGTGGAAAGTTACATGTAATAATCAACACATCTTCACTTGACAGAATTGGCTGTATTGTTTGGTTAATGCAGTGGATTTCAGTGAGCTGCTAAGGTGTTGCTAAGTTTATTCCTGTGTAAATTGTTTTACTTTATTTTATAATGAAATCCATATAGAAAGTAAGATAGAAATAATTGCAATTTAAAATGAAAGTCACTGCAAATTTTTTGCAAAATATACCTTAGCCCCAGGTGGTACATTGGCAGATGACATGATGCGTACAGATGTCTGCGTGTTTGCAGCACAAGAAGACCTAGAGACCATGCAAGCATTTGCTCAGGTAAATGAAACTACTTAATTATTTTTCAGTTAGCTGCTGTCTATCCAACTAATGTTTAAAGAATATTCTGCTTTTAGAAGGTTACAGGTAGAAAGTTGAAGGAATTAGATTTTTAAGTTTTCAAGATGCTGTTCTTGGTACAGTATAATGAATTTAAAACTTCAGGTGTGTTAAGGAGAATAAAATAGAAGAGATTAAATTAGCTGTCCCTTTCCTATTTGTCCTTCTGTAATTGTTCTGTTTTTAAGAAAAATGTCAAGCTGGAAAGGAAAATCAGTTCCCTATTGTGATTTCCATAGTTGAAGAATTCTACGTGCAATTATTTTAAAGATAAATGAGTTGTAGGCAGATTAGCTTATTAATCAAGATTTCACTTGAAGGTTTCATGCATAGTTATGTTTGTATTATTGTTAGCAAAGAATTTAAACGCATCTAACCTAGACATTATTATCAGGAAATGTAGAACTATATTTATGATTTTATTCTGTGCATGTCCTCCAGATGGATAAATGAGTTGTATTTGAGCAATAATAAGTCCTTGTTTAACATACAGTAATAAAAATCTACTGTGAGGTAGCTATTAAAGTGTTAACAGCATTGGTATATTGTAGGATTTGGGAGTTGACAAAACTCTTCTTAGGCTGATTTAAACAACTTGTAAGCTATAATATCCAGTGGAAAGTTCACGTCTTTGCTGTTCTAGAAATATTATGGAAAATATCTCAGTGGCTCTGCCCTATATCTTTTAGCAACCTGGCATTTGCACATATGAAGCTATTGAATTCATCTAATGTTCTTCATAGGTTTTTAACAAGTTAATCAGGCGCTACAAATACCTGGAAAAAGGTTTTGAAGATGAAGTAAAAAAGGTATGAAGAGTAATATGCGTTGTGGGAAACAAAAAGTTGGGGGTCACAAAGGGGAATATTAAATCCTAATTCTGCCACAACATTGAGATAATTTTAGATATTTAGGTAGGCTATCATTGAAATGTTTGGGAGTATATCATTTAGTTTATTAAAATATTTCTAGGCCAGGTACAGTGGCTCACACCTGTAATCCTAGCACTCTGGGAGGCTAAGGCAGGAGGATCGCTTGAGCTCAGGAGTTCGAGACCAGCCTGAGAAAAGAGCAAGAGCAAGAACCTGTCTCTACTAAAAATAGAAAAAATTAGCCAGGTATGATGGCATGCACCTGTAGTCCCAGCTACTCAGGAGGCTGAGGCAGGAGGATGGCTTGAGTCCAGGAGTTTGAGGTTGTTGTAAGCTAGGCTAACACCACAGCACTCTAGCCCGGGCAACAGTGTCCCAACAAATGGCAGAGGACTAAAAAAATCAAAGTGAATTTGTTCAAGAAATTTAGCCTACTTGGTATTTGAGTCCCGGCCTTCGATATTTTCAGATACAAATGTACAGAAAATCTGATAGTATTAATAGTAACATTTATCAAGTACCAGGCACTGTTCTAATTATATTAACTCACTTAATATTCATTAAAACCCTATGAGGCAAGTTTTATTATCCCCATTTTACATGTGAGGAAACTGAGTCACAGGGATTAAGTAACTGGCCCAAGATGATTCAGCTAATGAGTATAATGGAAATACAAACTTGGATGGTTAGGCCCCAGAGCCCACAAGTGTAACCAGTACAGTATGTCTTACTACTTCTCTTAATATAATACAATTGCTCTTTTAACCTTTAACTATTTACTTTCACAGCTGCTGCTGTTCTTAAAGGGTTTTTCAGAGTCGGAGAGGAACAAGCTGGCTATGTTGACTGGCGTTCTTCTGGCTAATGGAACACTTAATGCATCCATTCTCAATAGCCTTTATAATGAGAATCTGGTTAAAGAAGGTAATCAACCTTTAGTAAAGGATGGTCTGTAGTTGACTTAATAGTGAGATGTGCATAACAGAAAGGTGAACTGATAAAAGGGCATGGTTTACCGTTCATAGATGTGATTGTGTGATGGTCTTAGTTTATTAACCATCCTTAAATTGAATAAGCTAATTTCAGTTCAAGACACCTAATGTATACTTTTGGCATCCCAGTTTAATGGTTTTCTTTAGGCATACAACAAATAGGGTTTAGACAAGAGGCAGTTACATGTGATGAAAGTAAAATAAGAATCACTGTGGGAACCCTAAAAGATTAATGCCAATAGGGAGACTTGGATACATCTTTAATGAAGAAGACATTAGGGAAAACGTCAAGTCGAAAAGGAAAATCAGTTCCCTGTTGTGGTTTCAATCATCGAATTACTCTATACAATAATTTTTAATTACTTGATGTACTGAGTATTTTAAGGTTCCTTTAGTTCTCACAATAACCCTGTCAAATGTGGGGACTGTTACCCTTAATTAACATATTAGAAGACACTTAGTAACTTGGCCAAGAATGCACAACTGGCAAATAGTAGAATAGGGAAATTGGAGAAATGGTAAATGGAAGAGGAAAGCTCAGTAGTAAGTTTGGGGAGAAAGAGTAGTCTCACCTGGTTGAACTATGAAGAGAGGGAGGATGTGAGGGGATACAGTGATTGAAACCAGGAAGATACTTCTGTTAAGTTGTTTTCTTTTATAGGGGTTTCGGCAGCTTTTGCTGTAAAGCTCTTTAAATCATGGATAAATGAAAAAGATATCAATGCAGTAGCTGCAAGTCTTCGGAAAGTCAGCATGGATAACAGACTGATGGTTTGTAACATTTTTCTTCCCATTCTTGTCAACAGGTATATTTTTAGATATGTGAAAAGAGAAAGTGTTTTTCTTAATCTGATTTAAAGACCATTTAACCGGATTAAATTCTCCTTTCAGGAACTCTTTCCTGCCAATAAGCAAAGCGTTGAACACTTCACAAAGTATTTTACTGAAGCAGGCTTGAAAGAGCTTTCAGAGTATGTTCGGAATCAGCAAACCATAGGAGCTCGGAAGGAGCTCCAGAAGGAACTTCAAGAACAGATGTCCCGTGGTGATCCATTCAAGGATGTAAGCTGCTTTTGTTTAAGCCATCTTTTTATGGCTAAGCTTCACTCATTTGAGAAACTTTAAAACTATTTCACCAGCATGAGTTTGAGTTAATAGTTACAGAATGTTATACTGGGAGTTTGCCTCAGTCTTTTTCATAAACTTATTCAGATGCCCAGAAATGTAAGGTTGGGGCTCAACACCCCTTCTGGGTTTTTTTGTTTTTTTTTTTGAGACAGAGTCTCACTCTGTTGCCCAGGCTAGAGTGAGTGCCGTGGCATCAGCCTAGCTCACAGCAACCTCAAACTCCTGAGCTCAAGCAATCCTTCTGCCTCAGCCTCCCGAGTAGCTGGGACTACAGGCATGTGCCACCATGCCCAGCTAATATTTTCTATATATTTTTAGTTGTCCAATTAATTTCTATTTTTAGTAGAGACAGGGTCTCGCTCTTGCTCAGGCTGGTTTTGAACTCCTGACCTTGAGCAATCTGCCCGCCTCGGCCTCCCAGAGTGCTAAGATTACAGGCGTGAGCCACAGCGCCCGGCCTCCCTTCTGGTTTTAAAGGGTCTCTATGAAAGGGTTTTTTTACACTTTTATGAAAGGTCTGAATTTAATGTGTGAAGTATATAAATATCAAAACTGACTTCTGTTACTAAATTTGAAATCCTTCCCAGATAATTTTGTATGTCAAGGAGGAGATGAAAAAAAACAACATCCCAGAACCAGTTGTCATTGGAATAGTCTGGTCAAGTGTAATGAGCACCGTGGAATGGAACAAAAAAGAGGAGCTTGTAGCAGAGCAAGCCATTAAGCACTTGAAGGTATTAGAATTGTGCCTTGACGAAACAAATTGTTCTGCTTTTAATTGGGGATAAGTGAATGATGACTATACTTTTCTAAGAGAATTTATCATGGTTCCTGGGGATGACCCATCAGTAAGTAGACAAATAACATCAATTATTGATAACACTTTCAAGTCTGAGTTGGGCTTTCTTTGGTTCACAGGTTAAAAACAAGAACATGTTTAAAAGGAGCTTAAGCCTATAATTTAATGTTTGCTTTTAAGGGAATACTGGGAAATATTGGGAGTGTTCTCTTTTTTCCTCTAAAATTCTGTTTGACAGTTACCTGAAGTACTTGCTACAGTATTGCTTATTTGACTTAGATGCTTAGTAGACTTTTTTTACTGCTTTACTGTATTTTTAATTTCTGGTACGTAGATTGTAGTTCACAGTGATAGTAATAGGTGAGCTATGTTCTGTACTGTAGGAGTTTTTTAATGGATGGTCTTGTAATGACTAAACTTTCTCTTCTTTAAAAAAGCAATACAGCCCTCTACTTGCTGCCTTTACTACTCAAGGTCAGTCTGAGCTGACTCTGTTACTGAAGATTCAGGAGTATTGCTATGACAACATTCATTTCATGAAAGCCTTCCAGAAAATAGTGGTGCTTTTTTATAAAGGTAAGTTAAATTTTGGATTTTGTGTGAATACATTTAATAAATATCCTTAAAAAACTCAAAAATAATACAAATGAGTAGTTGTCTGAACATCAGCTCCCTGAACTATTTTATTAATACTTCTAGTTGTAAGACAGAGTCACCTGATTAAATTGGTTGCTTTTTAGTGCATTGGTATGAGAACATTTCTAAACCCCATTCTTCACAAGTTAAAATCTAAAGCTTTCATTATTCAGCCTCACGGGTTTTGCTTCCTATACTCAAGCCACATCAAATTCTCTAGGTCCCTTCCCCAGACACACTCTCCATATTTCTATAGGTTTCAGCCTGTGTGAAGCCTGCATCTCTTCATCTTACCCCACCACCCACTGTGGACTTTCACTTATCCTTCAAGACCAGTTCAGATCACTTTGGTTAAAAGCCCATTTCAGTTATCATTCCCTTTTCTGTGATCCCAATTTCAGAAACCTGGTCTAAAGTGGTTACTAAAGACAAGACCTCTGTTGGGAGAGAATCCATTGCAGTTACTTAATTTACTATGTTTAGTGATAACACTTTTAAATTGTACATTAATCACACCAGCCTTGTTCCCAGTGAGTATAGTTGGTGTGCACATGTATTCTGTCCTCTAGTTTTCAAGAAGGTATGGGGTGATGAACTCTGAGTTCCCATGCATGCTTCAGTGATTATCAGTTTGTGATTAGGTTTCTTAGGAGCGTTTATACCCCTCCTCCTCCCCCTTGCTCAGATTATTTACAAACAAATCCTAGAAATTATCGTTGAATTCTTAGATTTCTCAGTGGGGATCTATAAAGTATAAGTACTTACTTTTTTCTTTTTAATAAAACCAACTTTTTTTTTTTTGGAGAATGAGTCTTACTCTGTTCCCCAGACTACAGTGCCATGGCGTTAGCCTAGCTCACAGCAACCTCAAACTCCTGGACTTCAAGCAATCCTTCTGCCTCAGCCTCCCGAGTAGCTGGGACTACAGGCATGTACCACCATGCCTGGCTAATTTTTTCTATATATTTTTAGTTGTCCAGCTAATTTTTTTCTATTTTTAGTAGAGGTGGGGTCTCGCTCTTGCTCAGGCTGGTTTCTAACTCCTGGCTTTGAGTGATCCACCTGCCTCAGCCTCCCAGAGTGCTATTATTACAGGCGTGAGCCACCACGCCCAGCCAAAACCAACATTTTTATACTTTAAAATATTAGCAAATTTTTTACTAAATATTTCTGATCGTTTAATACAGGTTTCTCAACTGTGGGATTACTAACATTTTGGGCCAGATAACTCTATTAACTCTTCTTTGTAAGTGACCATCTTGTGCATTATAGTGTTTAACAGCATCCCTAACCTCTATCCAGTAGTTGTCAGTAGCACCTCTCCCTAGAACTACAACAAAGAATGTCCCCTGAGAGGCAAAATTGCCTTCAGTTCAGAAAAATCACTGGTTTCATGTGGTTTTTCCCCCAGTTTGTTGTAGGTACATTGACAACAAGTTGATAAATGTCTCTTAATATAGGGTTCCCATTTCATCTTTTCTGTATTTCTTGAAATTGATTGTTGAAAAAACCAATGTTTAAATATAGGTTTATCTTACAGACATGAAAAATAGTTGTTTTTACTTAACTTTTCAGTAGGCTCTTGTTTGCCAACCAGGCATTTGCACCTAAGGTGACTCTGACTTTGCCTGAAGTAGAAATGTGTTAAAACTCCTCTAATGTAATGATTATTCTTACAGCTGAAGTCCTGAGTGAAGAGCCCATTCTGAAGTGGTATAAAGATGCACATGTTGCAAAGGGAAAAAGTGTCTTCCTTGAGCAAATGAAAAAGTTTGTAGAGTGGCTCAAAAATGCTGAAGAAGGTAAGTCTCTTTCTTTGCGCAGGTTGGTTTGGTAAAGCTTGGAACCTAATTTTAATGTGGCCATAGTGTATGTCCACACATGCTTCCTTTCATTCTGATGCCACTTTGTGCCTAGAGTACATTTTTTTGTTCACTTACTATAGGCAGCAAATAGTTTGATTTAAGGCAGATGGAGAAAACTGGGCTTTAATCTTTACAGTGTATTTATGGCTCTGCCATAATACTAAACATTCTTAGAAGAGAAATTGAAAATTCTAAAAATATTTAAAATTTATGAATTTTGAGATTTATAAATGAATGCTTTTGAATTATCCCTCTCATCTAAGATATTATTAATAAGATTTCTTATGATAAAAAGCTTCAAAGTTGTGAGAACTTGTACCTTCTAATATATAATGCTTGACTACATTTTTCCCCTTTTCTAGAATCTGAGTCTGAAGGTGAAGAAGGTGACTGAATTTTGAGACTACACCCTCAGTAAAGCAAACAGGAGTTGTAGATAAAATGTCATGTCTCATGTGTCCTGGTTCTTACATCTTCCTACCTCCCTATATCAAGCATGATATAAGGGCTTTCATGGCAAATTTTATTTTAACTGTTTCTATGGTTGCTGGAAATGTTGGGTTTAGTTTCTAAAACCATGTTTTAAGTAGCTACAGGAGCTATAGATTTGAATCTAATGTTGCATTAGTCTTTTCAGTTATCTTCTACCTCCTGTATTTTCTACTGTAATAATGTAATTTAAGGCCTTCCACAATGAACAGTTCACTTTACTCCCTGGGTTTTCTATAAACAGTTTTCAAGATATGATTTGGTTAAAAATAATTTGTTATAAAAATTCTGTTTGCAAATTAAACTGTAAAAGTATCCAAAGTCTCAAAAGGCAATGATTTGTGTGATAATTTGGTATGCCCAGAGCCCTACTCATCAATGAAAATCTCATCTACAGTAATTGAATTCATTAACATGAATCTGGAGTATTTAGACCATTGCTTGCATGTTAACTTTTTTTTTTTTTTTTAATTTTAACCCCAGATGTCCTTAAGCTCATTTGTTTGCTATGGTTTTCATCCTTAGTGAAGCCATGGAGAACAAACTTAAAAAGTTGGAGAAAACAAATGTGACAGAGGTGGTGGGAAGAACATTGAGCTTTTTCCCATTAAGAAACTTCTGTATGCAATTTGTGTCTTTCCAGGCAGAACAAATGAGTATTCTTTTAATACAACCATTGTCAAATGTACCGTAGAAAAAGTCTTATTTAAAATATTTTATGTTCAGAATATGCTTAGATTGATAGGAAAGGACTCATAAAGAAATTGGAGTAAGGGAAATGACACATGTTTGTATAAACCCTGTAAAAATTGTTGAAAGTGTTAAGAGCCAGCATGTTCTAATTGGAAATCTAGCTATAACTTAGATTTCCTATTGGCTTAGAGAATTTGTAAAGAATGAAGTGCAGTGATAATTACCTATTTCTACGTGGTCATACTAGACTGACTTCATTCTCTTAAAATACTCAGTAATGACTCAAGCATCTGGCTATTGACATATACCCTAGTTGCCATTTTTTAATTGCCATGAGCCAAATATTTCTTCTATACAATTGATCCATTTATTTTAATGGCTGCCTTTCAATTTTCATCTTCCTTTTCTTGCTGCTACCCATCTATGTATGTAGACATTAGTGGAAAAAAAATGTAGTCACATTTTTGATGGAAAGACTTTGTGTTAAAAGTGAACATTTTGAAGGTTTTTTAATTGGTGAGAGAAACTAGCCTGGAATAATGCTACCAGAAACTGAGTAGAGATTGCCCCTTTCGAAGGTGCCATTCTTATGAGCCAAGAGTTTGGTGTTTAAAAGTTCGTCTTGGGGGAATAACGTATAATATAATTTGAAATAAAGGTATAGTAACCTTTAAAAGAGCATTATAACTGATAACATTGTGAATGGGGTGAATTTGTTAAATGAATAACTTTGATAAAGTTTTCATGCACAGGCAAAATGTATTGATTAGATTTCTATGTAGTGATCTGCTTTTACTTTGTAATTTGTAGTCCTCAAAAGACTTTTTTTAAAATAAAGTCCATCCTTACACTTAGGCTTTATAGATCATTCTTTTTTTTTTTTTTTTGGTAAATTCCATGTTAAAACCTAGTGGATTGTATGTTGTGTGTTATGTCTTTACTGTATAGCATTAAATAATAATTACTCCTTTCATAACTCCCAAACTGTAAACACACTGAATTATATAGCTGAAAACTACATTAACATTTCTACAACCAAGTCGTTGCATGTTACTGCCAAACAAAATGTGCTGTTTTATTATATACTGTGTATAGTGAAAGAGTGTGTGGTCTTCCAGAACTACATTCAGATCTTTGATCATAGTTATTTTCTTCATAATGACACAGTAGTGTTTACTTACTACAATATTATAGTAAATGGATAAGTCAACCTGTGACAGTAATAGTGCAAAGAAAAGGAATGCTTTATAAAAAGACTGTAGATTTTCATTTTGAATCTTAAGTGGTAATTTTAGAACTCAGCTGCCAGTGCCAGCATATGGCTTCAGATATGTAATTCTTAATATAGATATTAAATTGTACTTTTTATTATGATTGGATAAATGTTAATTGATTTTCCTAACTTGGTGTCAGTATATAAGGATGGTCTCCTCTTGGAAACTATAAATGTGTTTTTAGAGCTGATGATAAGTTTCTTAATCATATATTCTGGGAGTATTGTTCTAGAGATACTTATTATTCTGTTCATATAAAAACTGCAGTTACCAAAAATGCCACAAGATATTTTGATACAGCATAATGTTGAGTGAGGGGAAATGCATGTGACCAAGAGAGTAACTAGTTCTTATTCAGTTTTTTAAAGGTTTTCTCCATTATCAACACCCAGCCTAGAAACCTTTTTATGCTTTTTTTCTAATAGTGTCCCCAATAAATTTTAGTATCATAGATATGCTATACATGTGCTATATCTGTGCTTTATACGTGGAAAAGAGGGAAGGTTTTTTGGTCCCCCTTGGGAGCACTGTCACCCCCATTGAGAATGCATACTCTAATGTTTTTTAAAAGAGGAAGGAGACCTAGTGATAGACAGTTGCATTGGCAGACATGTCTTTATACTTGCCTGTACTGCCAAGCAGTATTCTTTCTGTCAGGGTCAGTAGAACATACAGGAAATTTGTCTGCCAGTCTGTCAGACTCAAGCAGGCTGCTTGCAGGAACTAAGAACTATTGGTTGGGCTTTAAATATAACATAGATGCCAAAGTTTTAGTGTACATCATTGCTTAAATTACTGAATTAGCTTTTGTAAAAATATTCCTCGTGCTTTTAACAGGTGCCATGTAAAATAGGTTAATTTCTGTGAGAATTCTAGTCAATTGCCTTGCCAAGATTTTTTTCATGTTAAGTGTTAGTAGTCTAGGATCAATAAAAGTATTTCTGTTCACCAGCCTACTGAGGCCTAGAGGTGTTTAAAATATTAAGAATAAAAAATTATTCAGTAAACTTGATTTAAGTGGAATTTGGATGATGTTGAGTACTTTTGATATCAAAGTAATGAATTTATAATTGGCCTTTGTCTAAGAACTTGAATTACAGTGGATTTGTATCTGAACACAATCTTAGGCATAGAAACTGGATCATTGGAAAGGCTTCCTAACTGCTTTCCTCCCCACTTCCCCCCCCCCCATTTAACTATGGGAATTAGCAGTCACAACAGATCCAATTATTTTCATTTTCTAATGCATTTTGTGGTCCTTTTATCTTTATTGTAGGATCATAGTCTCAGTTCTTAATGAATTGAAAGGATGAAGCTACTTTACAAATGTATTCAGTCATTGTTAATTTAGTAACCCTTAATCAGAACCTTAATTGTTAAAAGCTCAACTGCTTGCGATGCCTACTATAGTTCCCTAGAGGAGACAGTGGTAAAAATCTGCAGAATCCCTTGCTTTGTAGACTTTATCTAGAGGGACTGATACCTTGTTAAACTATGATATGATTAGAATGTTTATCGTTGTATAATGGATTTGGGGTGCTACAAAGTGTCAAATATAATGGAGCTGTTCTGTTTCAGGGAATTTCCCTTGAGTGTAACTGTTTAAAAATATCTGAGCAAACAAGCTAGGAGCCAGTTCATGCTAAGGACAAAAATAGTTTGAGCCTTTTTTTTTTTTTTTTAGCTAAAATCCTGAAGGCTGTGCTTAAAAGTTAACTCGAGGTAAACCTATTGGAAGTACCTGACCTGTTTATAGACTTAAGCCTATATTCAAAAAGATAACTATACAGTCTCTGGAATTTTAAGAATAAAAATATTCTCTGTAAATACACCTCATTTCCATTCTAGTTAGAACTAATGGTGCCCAGCATGGCAAACAGTTGAAGAATGGAGAAAACTGGATAGCTGGTAATCCAGATAGCTCTTGGCACACAACAACCTCAAGTATAGCCATCCGAGCCAGTAATAATATTGCTGCATTACCTCTGTGTTTAACTGCGAAACTTGCTGCTTGTCTGTACCCTTAAAAGTGAATAAAATTTCATGAGCCTCCTTGTTAACGTAGAGAAAAGCAATGACTGTTCAATTGGTGGTTGTCCATTAAGGCCTCAGTCCTTGACCTTTCCCATTTGCCTCAATGTAACATAACTGAAAAGCCTGTGCCTCCACACTTTTTTTCTCCAGATCCACTTTTGTATGGCTTCTATATATACTTCAACTCTTGTCCGTACATATTCAAAAGGTGCCCACGTTTCATTTCAGAAGATACTAATGCCGTCTACTCCAGAAAGCTTCAAGTCCTGTTCACTCCAACTACAAAAACACCTCTCTCCAACGCCACTACCTTTATTCAGGCCACAAGTATCTCATCTAGTTAGTAAGTGATCTCTGCATCCTCTTTTGTCCACCTTGTTTTTTTAACCCCACAGCTAGGGCAGTCTTTAAATGCAGGTAGTTAACACTTTTTTTCTTCTTTTGAGACAGAGTCTCACTCTGTTGCCCGGGCTAGAGTGCCGTGGCATCAGCCTAGCTCACAGCAACCTCAAACTCCTGTGCTCAAGCGATCCTTCTGCCTCAGCCTCCCGAGTAGCTGGGACTACAGGCATGCGCCACCATGCCTGGCTAATTTTTTCTATATATATTTAGTTGGCCAATTAATTTCTATTTTTAGTAGAGACAGGGTCTCGCTCTTGCTCAGGCTGGTTTCAAACTCCTGACCTTGAGCGATCTGCCCACCTCGGGCGTGAGCCACCGCACCCGGCCAGTAGTTAACACTTTAAAACCTTTGTCATCACCTAAAAGGCCCTGCATGAACTCTAGCTTAATCTGCCTTTTCTTTACTCCTACCATGCCCAATAACTGGCAGCACTTGTCACATAGTAAACATGCAAATAAGTGAAGAAATGAGAGTAGGCAAGATCATAATACTTCATGGATTAGTTGTTAGGGAATACTGAATGAAGATACAAAAAGGGTTATAAAACCCACCAATTCCATTATTAAAAGGCAACTAACTGGGAGGTATATTTGCCTATAGAATGTCACCTCCAAATACTTAGATACTGGGAAGTAATTTTTCTTAGGTTAAATCCAAGGTATTGCTGCCCTGTTAGTGTTGCTATGACTGATGTGGCCAAGACATAATGAGAACCTATAAATCAACAAATGCCTGTTGTTGGGAACTGTGCCGAGCTTTGGACAACGGTAATGAAGAGCACCCAGTCCCCAAGATTCAGGCCTATAGGAGGAGGCAGGTAATGAAGACTAGGCTGAATGCAAAGCAAAAGGATTTGGCAGGGACTGGCAAGTTGGAGAGTCCAATTTGAAGGCTGTAGTCTATAAATTAAGGTACCATGAGAGAAAACTTGGAGACAAAATACAGTTTGCAAGCCCTTGACCTCTATGAAAATAGTGCGTGCATACCTGGAAAACAGAGTCTAGAGAAAGTGGTCTCCATCTGCTAGCTGTGTGATTGGGCAAGTAATTTAACCTCTGAGCCTTATTTTCTGCATTTGTAAAATAAGAATGACAATCCAATGATGATAAGAGGATAAAATATTGCTGGGTGTGTTGGCACGTACCTGTAGTCCCAGCTACTTGGGCAGCTGAGGCAGGAAAATCACTTGAGCCCAGGAGTCCGAGGCTGTAAGGTGCTATTACTGCACCTCTGAACAGCCACTGCATTCCAGCCCGTGTGGCATGGTAAGACCTTATCTCTAAAAAAAAAAAAGGAAAAAAATAATACATTTTGTCCAATAATAAAATAAGAATGACAAACTCAACTACCTCCCGGGCTGGTTGAGAAGTTCTACTTAAAGGTGCTTAACACAGTACGTGGCACATACATACTCAGTGAGTGGTGACTATTACTTTTGCTCACCAAGAGTATGCTCATGGGAGAGCAAAGAACTCTGGGCACTGTGCTCATATCCTGAATACAGGGTTTTGGTTTGATAGGAATAGATAGAAGAGAATGGGAGTACTGGCAGCCAGCACTGTGATGCCGTTGAGCAACTGTAGAAAAGAAGGAGCAAGATGGTAGCCTAAATCCTCACGGCCCAGTATGGAGGCGAGCTTTGTGTGCCTGTCACAGCATTCAGTCTGTCCTCACAAAGTCCATTATAAGAACTATATAAAAGTTATAAACGTACAAGAACAAGGAGCAAGAGAGAAGAGTTAATGGCAGATGAAAAATATCCAACTGTTACAAGAAGGACAGATACAACCAGCAAGCGGCTTGGTTTTGGCTTTCCTTGTTCTAAGTCCTTGTGGCGCAACAGGGAGCTGATAATAACCCAAAAGTTTGATTGACACTGCAGGACTCGGAGAGCCTCGGGGGTTGGGGGTGCTAGTTTCTTCTAAGGGTGGGTGTGAGTAGTGGAGCTGAAAACAAGTTTATTGAACATCTTTGAGGACCAGGCACCCTTCTGTCCTCTCCCCTTAACTTACGCTGTCAGGTGAGTGCCCCTCCAGAGATTCAGCAGAAAACAAGGTTCAACACCTGGAAAAGCTATTAAACCCTGGAGGGAAAGGGATATGGACTGGATGATACCAGACACAGATGAAAGTAAGAGAGCACCAGATATATATTTAAAAAAAAAAAAAAAAGCCGAGCGTGGTAGCTCACGCCTGTAATCTGTAATCCCAGGACTTTGTGAGGCTGAGGCGGGAGGATTGCTTGAGAACCAGGAGTTCAAGACCAGCCTGGGCGGCCTTGTCTTTCCAGTTCTTCCCAGAGTTGGGAAAAGCTGGGTTGAGTGGGTGAGGAGGGAAAAAAAAAGACCAGCCTGGGCAACATAGCGAGACCCTACCTCTACAAAAAATTTAAAAATTAGCTAGGCATGGTACAATGAACTATGATCATGCCACTGCACTCCAGCCTGGGCAACAGAGTAAGATCCTGTCTCCAAAAAATAAATAAAAATGGGCAGATCGCTAGCACTAATGCTTGTATGGCAGAGACTAACACTGGCCCCTAGTATTTATTCCCCTATTTTTTCTTAGAAATTGAATCCCCAACTTTTAGCTACTCAAAACACATTTCCCAGCCTCCCTTGTAGATAAGTGTGGCCATATGAATAAGCACCAAACTGCAATGGGCTACTTCTAGTGCCCTTAAAGAGAGAGATCGCATCTTCTTTTTCCCCTTCCTGCTGTCTGGGAAGTGGACATGATGGCTGGAGTTCAAACAGAAGTTGTGGATCATGGAGATGAGGAATCATTTGCTGAGAATTTCAGGGCAACAAAACAGAAGCCTGGGGCCGGGTGCAGTGACTCATGCCTATAATCCTAGCACTATGGGAAGCCGAGGCAGGGTGATCTCTTGAGCTCAGGAGTTCAAGATCAACCTGAGCAAGAACAAGACCCCCTCTCTATTAAAAAAAAAAAAAAAAGAACAGAAGCCTGAGTTCCTGACACAAGCATTCATCCCTGGACAACCCACATCTGGACTTCTTTTGGGTTACAAAATATCTTAACTTTTATTTTAGAGCTGTTAACATGCACCGAGATGCAATCCTGAATGGTGATTTAGAAAAATGAAGAGAAATAGCAAAAGAAGTGGCCAAAGTAGACTGAAGAAGGTAGAGAAAACCTGAATAGATCAATCATTGTAGGAAAAAAAATCAAATGGTAGTGTGTCAATTGTTAAGCTATTTTCTCTCAGCTTCAGACAAACCCTTTTGTCCTCTATGATGCTGGAACTCTGCAGACTACATTTTTTTTTAGAGATGGGGTCTTGCTATGTTGCCCGGGCTGGTCTTGAACTCCAGGCGCCAAACAATCCTCCTGCCTCAGCCTTCCGAATAGCTGGGATTACAGACACAAGCCACCATGCCTCGCCAGACTACGTTTCTTATATGCCACCTGGTTCCTAGTTAGTTTCTGCCTACAGGAAGTTCTAGAGGAAGACTAGGATGATAAGGAGGAAGGAGGTCTTGTTGCTTCCTGTTTGCTTCCTATTCCTGTCAGCGTCACTACAGCAATGGTTCTTCACCTTGGCAGTGGCACTTGCAGTTTGCGGTTTGTCCACTCTGCCAGAATCAGCCTCATGTCTCTCTGACGGATACCAACATCAGCCAACCAGCATTTCCCTCTAAAAGGTCTGCTCCCAGCCCTGTGAGTTTCATTCTCTGAGTTCAAGGCTCCAGTTTCAGCCAAGAAAAGGTCCCTCCCCAAGTTAAATGCCACATCTTTGGACTCTCCTTCAAGCCTTAAATTTGAATAACCTTGACATCTTCCCTTTTGTATCCCCAGCCGTAGAGATGGTTGCTGCTTCTTGCAGTTACAACCTCTGTCAGCATCCCCTTTGCCTTTTCGAGTCTCTAGTACCTGGTTTTAAATATGTTATATTAAATCTCTCCATTACAATTAGATTTCTTCTGTCTCCTGACTGGAAAGAATTGGTAAGAAGTGGCCCTAGAAAACAGGCTCTCAAAGAGGAGGTTTGGGATTGGCTTTGAACTTGAAAGCACTGCTGAGTTTTTTGCCAGTGGGAAGTGGGAGGCTAGGAATCCATGGCATGGGATATCATTGCAGTTAAACAAACTATTGACAAAGCACTTAATGAAAGAACTGCGTGCTTTGGGGACCAAGTGGCTGCTGCGCTTAGCCATTATTGCAGTAATGATGACTACAAGGAGTATGGCTTGGAATGGTCGCACCTGAGTGCACAGAAGCACTTATAGAAAGAAAATGACAGGCAGATTTTGGAGTTTCTTACACCACCATTTTGGAAGTGCTCGATTAAATTTGTGTCTGTCAGTAAGGGTGGCCCTGAGGAGACACAAAAATAAGATTTTAGGGCAATCAGAGAAGTTCTTGGATTTTATGACCGTGACTTGAGAGCTTAAAGACCTGGGCTTGTCATTTTCTTTCCATGCCTGGCTGGGACAGCAATTCCTCCTAACTGGAATTTGACACATGTTCCAAATATGGGTTTGCCTTCCTTGCCCTTAGTGCTTTGGCCAGCACCACTACCCAGGGGTTTACAGGATGTCTAATTTATCATAGGGGGGGTCTTGCTTAAAAATCACATTGGAGGCCAAGACAGGAGGATTGTTTGAGCTCAGCACTGCTTGAGGTCAGGAGTTCGCGACCAGCCTGAGCAAGAATGAGACCCTGTCTCTACCAAAAAGAAAGAAAAAACAAAAAAACCCAGCCAGGCATTGTGGCGGCGCACCTGCAGTCCCAGCTACCTGGGAGGCTGAGGCAGAAGGATCACTTAGAGCCCAAGAGTGTGAGGTTGTGGTGAGCTACAATGACACCACTGCACTGTACCCAGGGTGGCAGAGTAAGACTCTGTCTCAACAAAAACAAGGCAACTGAACATCCCTCCTCACAACCCCTCACCCCTCATTAAAAAAAGAAAAAATCACATGGGAAACACTTTATGACAAGAGATGCTATTATGGGCATGTGACCATGGGTTTCACCAGTCCCATTATACCCCCTCCCCTAGAAGCTCTTGATCACAGAGAATATTGGAATGGGCTCTTCAAGTGCAACCAAGAGACAGATGCAGTGGCTCACACTTGTAATCCCAGCATTTTGGGTGACTGAGGCAGGAGGATCACTTGAGGCCAAGAGTTTCAGACCAGACTGGACAATATAGTGAGATCTTGTCTCTACCAAAATTTTTTAAAAATTAGCTGGGTGTGGTGGCATGCATTTATAGTCCCAGCTATTTGGGAGTCTGAGACGGGAAGATCACTTGAGCCCAGGAGTTCAAGGTTACAGTGAGCCATGATGGCGCCACTGCACACTAGCCTGAACAATAGAGCAAGACTTTGTCTCAAAAAATAAATAAATAAATAAAAGTGCTGACAAGACAGCAGTGTAGGGATAATTTATGACATTGGGGCACTATCTTTTAAGATGTGAATGTTTTATGTTGCCATAACAGAGTATCACAGAGTAGGTAATTTATTTTTTTTTTAAATCTATTTTTTACAGTTCTGGAAGCTGGGGAGTCTAAGATTGAGAGACCCCCATCTGGAGAGGACCTTCATGCTCTGCCATCCCATGGCAGAAGGGGGAGAGAGAGACAGAGAGAGCTGAACTTATCCTTTTATCAGAAACCCACTCCTGCAGCAACTGACCCCCTCTGCACTCTATGATAATGGCACTAACGCATTCAGCAGGGCAGTATCTCAGGAGTCCTGATGGCCTAATCATGTCTTAAAGGTGCCCCTCTCAACACCATTGCATCGGAGGTTGTTTTCAACACATGAACTTTGGGGGACACATTCAAAATCACAGCGTGTGGCACATACTTTGACCCCATGACTATGATTCGGTGCTGTGTACCCCTGGGGTAGAATACACGGGAATGGTCAGGGGAAGTACAGTGGCCTCTTTCGTCACTCCAGCAACCAACTTTGGACACTTCTGTACTAGAGCTCTGTTCCAAGGATAGGAGGAAACTTCCACCAGGGATACATAGTAAATGCTCTGCTAAAGCTAAAGCCAGACTGCTGCCTGATTATTTGACAGTTTTCAAATAAACATGTTAGTGCATTGGCAGGAAACGGGCCTGACGATTACGACAGACAGGCCTGCTGCCACAGGGGCAAGGCAGAATACGTCTGGAGCTCAAAGAACTCACTGGGGCACCTCTTGGGACAACTGTGCCTTGACAATCACAGGTGGGTAAGTGCCACAATCACAGCCTCACAAAGGCATGGGAAGCAGGGTCTTCAGTTGCCTCAAAAGGGATGGTTTGGGCACCTCTAAAGAAAACACACGCACAAAACAAACTGTTTTTCCTCTGCTACTCAAACCAACATTTCCAATCTCCAGATACGTGTTTTCCCCTCAACATCTCAATTTAATTCTCTGGCAGACACCAACTGGGCGTCCTACAGTTCAACTGACTTCTGACACTAGCTGGAGTTAGCGCCAGATCCCGCAGGCTAAGGGTTCAGTCCCACACGCTGCTCCCGCTTCCGATGCCAGTCACAGGTCTGGGCCTCTGCTATGGTGGATGACCGGCTGTGAATCGGAGGTTCATAGTTCCCCTGACTCCCTCTTTGGGTTCAGTAATTTGGTAGAACGGCTCTCAGGACTCGGGAGAACAGTTTACTGAGTAGACCACCAGTTTATTAGAAAGGACAGGACTCCAGAACAGCCAGACGGAAGAGCTGCGCAGGGCGGGCGAGGCGAGGGGCGGGGAAGCTCCTCTCCAGGCACCACCCTCTCAGCACCTCCACGTGTTCACCAACCCAGGCGCTGTCCGAAGCCCATGACTGGGGTTTTTATAGAGGTTGCACTGCATCAGCATGATTGATGACAGCACTGGCCATTGGTGGTCAAGTCAATCTCCAGGCCCTCTCCCCACCTGAGATCAGGGAGGTGGGGCTGAAAGTCCCAACCCTCTAACCACAGGGCTCGTCCCCCTGGCAACAAACCAGCACCCCCAGTGCTTAGAGGCTTTCCAAAATTCACCTAATGAACATAAACTCAGGTGTATCTGAAAGGGGCGTGTTATGAACAACAGAAGGTGCATCTTTCACCTTTATCTCCCCTTTATCTCACCTCTTATCGCCCAGGAAATTTCAAGGGTTTTAGGAGCTCTGTGCTGGGAACTGGAGCCAAAGATCAAATACATATTTCTTGTTATGTTACAGTATCACAGGACTCCATCAGGGGCCAGCATTTTAGACCAGTAAGGCAAGAATCTATAACGTGTAGTAGAGGAGAGGTGTTGTCAGCATTGACCTTGGGACCAACTACAGCAGTGGGGATGTTATAGCATATTCCATTTATCCTCCTATTATAAGTTCTTTTATTTTATTTTATTTTATTTTTTTTTTTTGAGACAGAGTCTCACTCTGTTGCCTGGGCTAGAGTGAGTGCCGTGGCATCAGCCTAGCTCACAGCAACCTCAAACTCCTGGGCTCAAGCGATCCTTCTACCTCAGCCTCCCAAGTAGCTCGGACTACAGGCATGTGCCACCATGCCCGGCTAATTTTTTTCTATATATTTTTAGTTGGCCAATTAATTTCTTCTATTTATAGTAGAGATGAGGTCTCGCTCTTGCTCAGGCTGGTTTCGAA
>CAUYRT010087394.1:0-24404 GCA_963574885.1 Lepilemur ruficaudatus | reverse complement strand
GGACTACAGGCATGCACCACCATGCCCAGCTAATTTTTTCTATATATTTTTAGTTGGCCACTTAATTTCTTTCTATTTTTAGTAGAGGCGGGGTCTCGCTCTTGCTCAGGCTGGTTTTGAACTCCTAACCTTGAGCAATCCTCCCGCCTCGGCCTCCCAGAGTGCTAGGATTACAGGTGTGAGCCACCGCGCCCAGCTCAACTGTCCTAATTTTATAAAGAGGTCAATTGAGGATCAGAAAGTTTTTGGTTAGATGGATAAATAGATGGGTAGATGGATGGACGTGTGGATGAACGGGCGATGGGTGGGTACACGGGTGGATAGATGGGTGAATGAACGGAGAAACTTCTTGCCAGAGTCAAGGAGAAGTGGCTGAATCTCCCCAGAAAGGCAGAGCTGCCGCGTCACATGTGGGTTCATACTGAAGCCTCCCACAGGAAAGGGCTGTTCGTGTCACTAGGAAAGCGCAAGATAAGGTCATGTGCCAGCAAAGCTATTCTCTGCAACAGCGGGTCACCCATCTTAGACCTGAGCTTACATAAAGAATCTTTCTTATTATTTTTTTTTTTAGTTGCAGCTTTAGAGTCAGAATACATTGTGTCGTGGCTCCCCCAACACTGTATTAACCTGTCCAAGTTCACTGTGTATGTGTCTGTGCTCCATTTCCTCACTTGCAAAATGGAAAACTATCCAACTTCAGTGTTCTGAGCTTTAAATGATGTCACTCAAATAGAAGACATTAAATATCAGTCAGTTTTCTCCTCTGTCTGCCCTGGGCAATGCGAAGATCACTGCAGAGATGAGCTACGAGAGGTTCGAACCGTCACCCAAAGGGTGACAGGCCCTATATGGCTGAGCTGCTCCGCAAGAGGCCTAGCTGTCCTCCTCTGGGGCTGAGAGAGGATAGTTGCTCTCCAGGTATCCAAAAAGGAAATGAGTTTTCCCCTGTCACGAGGAAATTGAAGATGACTCCTATTCTTGGTGACCTCTGGACTATGGCTTCATTTCAGGGCATCTGAGATACCGAGGTCCAGACTCCAAACTACCCATGTTTCTTTCACAGGAGAGGGAGGAAGAGGCTGGGGGAACAGGGTAGAGAAATGGGTAAGAGGCTGAAGACCTAAAATATCCAGCAGGGCAGATTTTTTTCTTTCTCAGAAGAAAAAACCCTAAGGCAGGATATGGCAGGCAATACGTTTCTTAGATTGCTTCGGTGAATGAATACACACACACTTGTGTGGGTGGTGTGTGTGGTGTGGGTGCACGTGGGGGCTGTGTGTTTGAGGGGGGAGTGTGGGAGTGGGGCCTGGGAGGGATGAGGGGGGAGTGGGCCCGTGGGTGGGCGCATGGCCATGGGAAGCAGTGGGCGAGAGCTGTGGAAGGGGAGTTTGGGAGCTGCGAGTGTGGGTCTGTGTCACACTGCGTGACACGGAGGGGACGGGCCTCTGTAAATGCATAAAACCACACGTCTAAGCACCGTTAATAAAGTCTTCACTGAAAATTGGTAAATAAGTTTACTTTTCACTCATTCATTCATTCATTTTCCCATCAACACTGTCCTACAATGAGAAAAACAAAAAATTAAAATTCCTTGAGGAACTTACAATCTATTCAGAGAAGGTAGGACACAGATGAATTCAATAAAAACAATGAGCACATTTGCCATGTGCCAGGATGGGTGTTTTGAGCGCTTTATGTGTATTATCTGATGAACTGCTCACCACAACCCTACACAAAAGGTACTACTGTGACTCCCATTTCACAGATGAGGAAACTGAGACTTGGAATAACTGGCTTCTATGGTTCGAATGCATTCCCCCAAATTCGTATGTTGAGACGTAACCACCAATGTGATCGTATTAAGAGACTTTAGGAGGTGACTAAGTCATAAAAGTGGAGCTCTCATGAATAGAATCAGTACCTTTATAAAAGACATTTGAGGAGCTGTTTGCCCCTTCTGTCCTGTGAACACGTTGCAAAAGGTGCCGTCTTGGAAGCAGAGAGCAGCCCTCAGCAGGCGTGGAAACTGCTGGCACCTTGATCTTGGACTTCTCAGCCTCCAGAACTATGAGAAATAGATTTCTGTTGTTTATAAATTCCCCAGTCTCAGGCATTTTGTTATAGCAGCACAAATGGACTGAGACACTGGTTCAAGGTCGCGCAGCTGATGAGTAGTGGAGCTGGGGTTCCAATGCAGGAAGTCTGGCTCCTGAAAATGTGCTCTTGTGTATTACATCGAGTCTGTACCAGCTGTCCCCATATAATATCTAAGGGACAGGCTTATGTCCCTTACAAAGGATGGGCTGCCAGGGAGCAACCACCTCAGCAAGATGTGTGATGATCCTCATCTCTGACCTCCTAACCTATCGCCCTAGGTGCACTGCCGTTTATACCCAATCTCTTTTCTCATTGCTCGCCCTACATCTCCTATCGTGTTTCTATTCTTATGTCACCCCGAGACTAGGCAGAGAGGGGTACAGGGAGGAGATCTACGTAAACCTAAAGGCCGGTCTCCCTCCCTGCCCATTCCTCTTCCACTGGCTCTGGGGCTGGGGCACTGGTCACATTGTATTCTTCACCCCAAAGGTCTCCCTCCCGCTCATCCTGGGAGGCAATGCCATGACAGCCCCTGCAGTGGGCGAATCTAACTTTAGTTCTTGATTTCAACAGCACCTTCATCCATCGGCTCTCATTCAGTTTATTTATTTATTTATTTTGGGACAGAGTCTCACTCTGTTGCCCAGGCTAGAGTGCCATGGCACCAGCCTAGCTCACAGCAACCTCAAACTCCTGGGCTCAGGCGGTCCTCCTGCCTCAGCCTCCCAGCTGGGACTACAGGCCAGAGCCATCACACTGGCTAATTTTTTGCTTCTATTTTTAGTTGACTGGCTAATTTTTTCTATTTTAAGTAGAAATGGAGTCTTGCTCTTGCTCAGGCTGGTCTCAAACTCCTGAGCTCAAACGATCCTCCCAGAGTGCTAGGATTACAGGCGTGAACCACCGCGCCCAGCCTCTCATTCAGTTTAATTCCCATGACAACCCCATGAGACAAGATTATCCTCCATGATAGATAAGAAAGCCAAGGCTCAGAGAAGCCAAGTGGCCAGCTCCAGTGGAGGCGCTAAGACGGAGGACAGGCTTGTCTGACCCCAAGGCCTACGCTCCTGGATCCTCTGTCATGCTGTTTGTTCTCTCCCTCTTCACATCCAGCTCTGTGTCAAGTGAAAAGGTGGTCCTGAGTGTTTCCACTGCCAAGTGGTGGAGATTGGGTGGGTGCAGACTCTCTGGGGCCGGCCTGTCGCAAGCTTATGAGTCCGAGGGACCAAGGAGTCTCCTGGGAAAGAACTTGCCCCAAGGGAAGCAAGTCAGCTGTGGTCACCAAATGGAGGCCGATGCGGAGTAAGACCTGCTCTCTCTCCTTAACTGTGCCCCAACCTGTGAAGTCCTGGGTCCTGGGAATAGTGGCCTGAAAGTTACAACTGAATTCATTTGAGCCTCAGAGCCACCCACTGGGCAGTGTATTGAAATCCCCCTAACAGCGGGTGGCAAGACCGGGAGTGGGATCTCCCCTGTGGCTGCCGTTCCTCACAACACCTGCAGGGTTTAGGTGTGCTGAGAATGGCAGCAGAGACAAGGCGGAGCCTGGAGATTCAGTGACAGGTGCAGAAATCCAGGGGCCAGAGGTGGGGGAGCCAACAGTGAGTGTGGTGGGAGGCAGAGAGGACAGCGTGCAGGGGAGGGGTCCCCTTGCGATCTCCCAGAGATAGAGAGATAGTAGTGGGGGGAGGAATTTGAAAGAGAAGTGGTTACATGATGATGAAAGTTGGAGTGAGATCTCACGAGCTGTAAGGTATCATTTTCAGTAGTTAAACCCTTATTTATAAAGGCTCCAAAAGGCTGTGTCCCTGCCTCAGGGCCAGTGGAGATTTTAGAAGTACAGTACAAATTGTCCTAGAAGGAACAATTCACCGCATATCCTCGGCTAAAAACCGGGGGGCATTCCTCGGCTGTGTTTTGTCCCACTCCACTCCTGGCTGTCCAAGGATGGCCCGCTCAGGCTGGCTGGTGACCTATGACCTATGGCCCAGCACAGAAAGGGAGCTGGGCCAATCAGATTCCCAGCTCAGGAATCTGAACCAAGAAATGCTGAGACTCATGCAGGCAGCAGCAGGGCTGGAGGCCACAGGAATGCCTTGGAAGATTCCACACCGTGGAGTTGGAGCAACGAGGGCCACTGAGAAGGAGGGAGCCAGGGCCAGCAGAGAACTGGCCAGTAGAAGATGCACAGGGACAGAGAGACCATGAGGTCCAGGAGGGGCAGAGGCACTCAGAGCCCCTCAGTCCCCGCCCCGGTCCTGACTCCACCGCACGTCCTTTCTCCTGAGGTAAGGGGGGTATCTGCGGTGACCTCCCCCATAGGTTGGTTCCAGGTGAAGAGGACCTGACCCTCAGTCCGTGGTGGCTCTGTAGGTTATGACAAGGACATTTAAGAGCTGTGTGAGTAAGACAGAGTCCAGCAGTGATGATCAACCACCTTCCACCGCGTCTCAGGCAATGCAAGAGGAAGCTGGCTTTGGAGGCCTTCGCACGATCTGAGCCGTGCCTCAGGAAGGGGGACAAGACGAGCAGTGGTGACTTACGTGGGCTTGGAGGCGAGACTGTCTCGAATCCCAGCTTCTCTTTGCAACTGGAAGAACTTGGGAAACATGTACCCTCCTAAACCGTTGTTTCCACATATCTAAAAAGGGTAAGAATAGACCCTCCCGCCTCAGGTTGTTGGGGGTGTTTAGGAGGGTGGGGGGACCTGGACAGCACGATGCCTGGCTGCAGGTAAATCCTGTTCTTTAGCCACTGTGATTACGTGCACAAGCCCCTGTGTGAAGGGCAAGAGGTGCTGTAAGAGGATGAGAGGCCGGGTGTGGTGGTTCATCCCTGTAATCCCAGCACTTTGGAAGGGTAAGGTGGGAAGATCACTTGAGGCCACAAGTTCAAGACCAGCCAGGGTGACATAGCAACACTCCATCTCTACAAAGAAAATTCTAAATTTTAAAAATTAGCTGGGCCTAGTAGCCCATGCTGGAGTCCCTGCTACTCCAGAGGCCGAGGCAAGAGGATCGCTTGAGCCCAGGAGGTTGAGGTTGCAGTGAGCTATGATTGTGTTCCTGTATGCCAGCCTGGGCAACAGAGTGAGACTCAAAAAAAAAAAAAGAAAAAAAAGAGGCTGAGGAATCTCTTCCCCTGCAGAATTTTCCACCTGAAATGACCAGTGTGGGCCTGTGCACAGACAGGAGCACACCCCCTCTCTGTGTCGCCCTCGGGGACTCCGTGGGGAAGGACGCTTTCCGAGCCACTCTGGCTGCAGACCGGCCTTACTTAGCCAGGCTTATTAATAGGAGTGTGTCCATTTCTGTCTTAAAATAGCCATAGAAAGTTATTTAAAATGAGCTTCGGTTGGGTGGTCAGATCACTTTTTATTGTCTTCCTCTCAGGAGAGCTCCAGGACTCTCTCATATTTTCCTGTTTCATTTTTGGTAACAAGACAGTCATAACAGGAAGATCCATCGCTCTGTGTGACTTCCCGAGTCAAGGATGCTGGGCTGTCTGAGGGGTCTCCGAGTTGAGCGCCACCCCCATGCACTACCCGCCACACCCCCACAGGGTCCCTGGCAGGTAGTCATCGGCCTTGGCCCAATGTGGCCAGGTGTGGTGGCCTCCAGGCTCCCATGGGGGTTCAGTGGAAGGAACTGGGCTCGAGGGCAAAGGCGTTGATCCACAGCGAGGCCCTCAAGGCCCGCTTAGCTCAGGCTTTTGCCTTTGTTCTGAATACCGAAAGAGGCCCTGCCTAGAAACAAGGGGCTTGTAACAAAAAAGGCCCCTCCCCCACCTCAAATCTCACCCTCTCCCCTCCCTCACCATCCCTTTCCCCGCCTTGTGTTTCTTCGCACCCCAGACTCAAATCCCATTTAGCCATTACACCCTCTGGAACCCTCTGTTCACTATGAACACACTTCCCCTTTCCTCAAGATCCCCACGGAAGGCTCTCAACATGTTTTGTCTTAACAGAACCCTACATTCCCTCTGCAGCCTTGCAGGAGAAAGTTGCTGGCCCCTACCCCACAACTCTGAAGCAGAAATGGTGGCTGAATGGTCCCCGCTCCGTGTCGCTATTCCACACCATTGTCTGTCCTCTTTCTCTGAGCCCTGTGCCATCTAACCACTCTCCTCCTAAGCACTAAGAACTGTCCAGAGCTCATTCGCTGAATCCCTCAAGCCCTGGCTCACGGTCCTCCTCTCCAGCTCAGAGATTTCAGTGCCCAGGCACAGGACCGACGGGCGGCACTGGGCCGTGCAGAGTGCAGTGGCTTCACCTCTGGTTGCATTCTGCCATTCCTTGAGCTATGTCATGACCTCACACCCAGGAAACCTACACTTTGACCTCCGACAGACCCCAGTCCATTGGTCCCTCCATTTCTTTCAATCTTTCAGTTTCCTTGGCTGAACGTCCAGCCCCCGTAGGTGTCATGCGAACTGCACCCACACTAGTACTGCCATCTCCCTCACGCTGATGTCCTGCAGTGCCTTCCTCTCCTGACAAATCCCAGTTATTTCTTCCAGTCTCAGTGGAGATCCCTCAAGCCAGTTCCTCAGCCTGTGCCCTGCACCTCCCCAATCCCTTCTCTGTGGTGTCCTCCTCCTCTCTCAACTCTCCTCCCCCTTGCTCTGACATTTGCTGCTTGTCCCATAAATCTGTCCAGTCTACTCCACCAGACAGGAACCCCGCTAAGCCCCCTACATCACCCTCCAATTCGGCTTTCCTTGCTAGAGTCTCTTCACACTCTTACCCCTTCCTCACCTCCTGCTCATTCCCCACCCACTGCATGCTGGCGTCAGTCCTGACTATTCCACCAAAACTGCTCTCCCGGCTGGGCGCGGTGGCTCACGCCTGTAATCCTAGCACTCTGGGAGGCCGAGGCGGGAGGATCATTTGAGCTCAGGAGTTCAAGACCAGCCTGAGCAAGAGCGAGACCCGTCTCTACTAAAAATAGGAAGAAATTAGCTGGACAACTAAAAATATATAGAAAAAATTAGCCGGGCATGGTGGCATATGCCTGTAGTCCCAGCTACTTGGGAGGCTGAGGCACGAGGATTGCTTGAGCCCAGGAGTTTGAGGTTGCTGTGAGCTAGGCTGATGCCATGGCACTCTAGTCTGGGCAACAGGGTGAGACTCTGCTTCAAAAAAAAAAAAAAAATTGCTTTCCCTAAAGTTATAGTTTCAGGCACTGTTGCTGTGCAACAAATTACAAATCACAATTACCCCAAAACCTTGTGGTATCTAACAACCATTTTGTAGCCAGGTGCACTGGCTCACACCTGTATTCTTAGCACTTGGGGAGACAAAGGCGGGAGGATCACTTGAGGCCAGGAGTTCGAGACAAGCCTGGGCAATGTAGCAAGACCTTGTCTCTACAAAAATAAAAAAAATTAGCCAGTTAGCCAGACAAGGTGCCACGCTACACACCTGTTGTGCCAGTGGGAGGCTGAGGTGGGAAGATGGCTTGAGCCCAGGAGTTTGAGACTGCAGTGGAGTAGGAACATGCCACTGCACTCTAGCTTCGATGATAGAGTGAGATTCTGTCTCTAAAAAAAAAAAAAAAAGATCAACCATTTTATTATGCTCATGGTTTCTGATGTTCATGGAAGTCAGATTGATCACATAGCACCTGGGCTGGGATGACGCAAAGCCTGGATGTGCCTACCAGAGACTTGTACCTGGCCTCTTTATGTGGCATGGCTTCCCCACAGCATGGCAGCGTGCAGGTGGCCTAGCTTCTTGCATGTTGTGCTCTAGTGTTCCAGTAAACAAGGTAGAAACAGCGTCACTTTTTATGACTCTGAAGTCGTGACAACTTTTATAGCCTTAGAAGTCCTATAGCATCACTTCTACTGTATTTTATTAGTCAAAGCAGTCATGAGCCCACCCAGAATCAAGGGGAGATAACCTAGACCCCATCTCTCAATGGGATGGTAAAGAGGTTGCATTGTAGAAGAGCACGTGGGATGGGAAATACTGTTGCAGTTGTTTTTGAAAAATACAATCTGCCACAGACTTCAGTGATCTTCCAGTTACTGAATCTAAGGTATGTGTCTTGGTCTGTTTCTGCTGCTATAATAAAATATCTGAGACTGGGTAATTTATAAACATAAAAAATTTCTTTCTCATAGTTCTGGAAGCTAGGAAGTCTGAGATCAAAGCGCTGGCAGGTTTGGTCTCTGGTGAGGGCCTGGTTTTAGCTTCAAAGTGGTGTCTTTAAGCTGCATCCTCACATGGCAAAGAGATGGAAGGGCGAACAGCTCCCTCCTACCTCCTTTATAACGTCACTAGTCCCATTCATGAGGACTCCACCCTCATGGCTTAATCACCTCCTAGAAGCTCCACCTCTTAGTACTATCATGGTGGCGATTAAGTTTCAATTTATAGTTAGCTGGGCGTGGTGGCATGAGCCTGTAGTCCCAACTACTTGGGAAGCTAAGGCAGGAGGATCCCTTGAGCCCAGGAATTTGAGGTTGCAGTGAGGGCTATGATGATGCCACTGCACTCCAGCCTGGGTAACAGAGTGAGATCCTGTCTCAGGGAAAAAAAAAAAGAAGTTTCAACTTATGAGTTTGGGGAGAACACATTCAGAAGATAGCAGAGTGTTTTTCAGCTAATATATGGATCTCTGCTGTATGTGTTATTGTTGACCATTCCCTGCTTGGTGAAACTGTCTACATCGTCCATCTGGGTTACCACACACTTCCAGTTCTAGTCAGACCTCTGGCCACTCCAGCCCTCCCCCACTTCATGTACCCCTCTGTCCTCCTCTTAATGAGAATGCCCCCTGAGGGTCTGAGAGACTCTGAGAGAAAGAGAGGGTGACAGAAGAAGAGAGGGATCCCAAGATGGAAGCCAGTCTTTCTGTAACCTAATCTCATAAGTGACATCCCATCACAGTGGCCATATTCTATTTGTTAGAAGTGAATCACTAGTCCACCCTATACTCCAAGGCAGTGGATTACACAGGGCATGAACACCGGAAGCAAAGGGTCGCTGGAGCCATCTCAGAGACTATGGCAGGGGCCAAAGGAGATTACTACAGCAGGTAATATCTGAACTAGATTCAGATGGAGCTAGCTAGGTGAAGAGCTGTGTAAGACTGCCCTAGGCAGAGGAGGCTGAAGGCTGTGTGTGAAATAACCTGGAAGTGAGAGAGAGAGAGAGAGTGCCTGAGGTTGGAGGAACTGCAAGTTCAGTAAGGTCGCAGTAGGCTGCCCTCCATGTGGAGATTGGAGTGCAAGTTGTTGAGATATGTTCGATGGCTAATTTTGTCATCCGATGGATCAACTGTGTCACCCAACTTAGTGTCCAATTCCTTGCTTAATATGCTCTTGTTCACTCTGTTTTAAGCAAGTTTTAAATAATCAACAATTGAATGTTTCATATATATAAGAAAGCTTCTTTACATAATAAGATAAAGAAATTGAACATACAATCTCTTTCCTTTTTACAAAAATGGTTGAAAATTGTCAGAATGGTTTTCCAATAGAGCACATTTACATATCATTACCAATGTGAAAAGCATGACTAGAATTTCCAGTTATCAGTGGGTGAAGATCCCCTAACACTTTGGAATGTACTTATTTCATTTTTAAATAAAATTTTACATTGAACTATAATGCACATGGAAAGTTGCACAAATAATAGAGGTACAGCTCAATGAATTTTCACAAGGTAAAATATCATTCAGATTTAAAAAAATAGATCATTGTTATCCTCCAAAGCTCCCCATGCCACCTCCCAGTCACTAATTTTCTTTCCCCTCAAAGATAACCAATATCCTGATTTCTATTATCATATGGTAGTCAACTTTACATAAATGGAATCATATAGTCTATACTCTTTGCACTTGGTACTCATGATTTGTTTTTTTGAGATTCATCCATATTGTTGGATATAGTAATAGCTGGTTTTCACTGCTGTATAGTATTCCATTGACTAGGCCATAGTTTATTTATCTATTCTACAGTGAACAGAACTTTAAATTCTTGCCAATTTGGGGAAATTATAAATTGCACTGCTATAATCATCCATGATTATGCCTTATGATGTACATATGTACACATTTCTGTTGGATCTATGCCTAGGAGTGGAATTATTGGGTCACAGGTACATACTTATTCAGGTATAGTTGATATTGACAGTTTTCGTAGGTGGTTGCACTAATTTGCACTACTAGGAGCAATGTGAGTTCCATTTGATCTACATTTGCATCCTCGCACCCAGCTTATATCATCAACATTTTTACTACAAGCTATTCTGAAGAGTGTGTAGTGATAACTTATTGAAGTTTATTTGCATTTTCCTAATAATTAATGATGTTGAGCACTTTTTCCTATGATCCACCTTTGAAATATTTTCTTTTGTGAAGTGTTTGTTTATACTTTTGCTCACTTCTCTATTGAATTGTCTTTTTCTTATTGTTCTGCAGACATTCTTTATATACTGTATTAGTTTCCTAGAGCAGCCATAACAAAGAACTGCTAACTGGGTGGCTTAAATAACAGAAATTTATTGTCTCACAGTTCTGGAGGCTAGAAGACTGAGATCAAAGTGTGGACAGAGTTGGTTCCCTCTGAGGGAAAAATCTGTTCCATGTTTCTCTCTTGGCTTCTGGTGGTTTACTGGCAATTTGGGGTGTTCTTTGGCTTATAAATCTCTATCTTCATCTTCACGTGGTATTCTCCCTCGGTGTGTGTCTCCGGAATTTGGAAATTGTGTCCAAATTTCCCCTTTTATGAGAGCACTAGTTATATTGGATTAGGAACCGCCCTATTTAAGGATGACTTCATTTTCTCTAATTTCATCTACAATGACCCTGTTTCCAAATTAGGTCACATTCTAAAGTACTAGGGGTTAGGACTTTGACCTATGAATTTTGAGTAGTAACAACTCAATCCATAACGTATATGTTTTGAAAAAAAATCTTCCAGGCTGTGGTTTGCTGTTATCCCCCCCTAATGGTGTTGTGGTAGATTAAAGATGGCCATAATTCTTCTTCACTTTCCCCATTGAGAGCTGGTGTTCATCACCCTCTCCCTTGAATCTAGGCTTGCCCAGTGACTGCTCAACCAATGAAACACGTTGAAAGTGATGCTGCACCAGTTCTGAGTCTAGCCTTTGAGAGAGAGGGCAGATTCTGCTTCTTCCCTCTTGGAAGACTTGTTCCAAGTCTTGGGACATTCACTCTTGGGACACCAGGCTGTGAGGAGCCCAAGACACATGGAGAAGCCACACATCAGTGCTCCTGAGCTGGCAGCCCCAGCCAAGGTCCCAGCAACTAACCAGCTTTAACTACCATCCAGGTGAAGGAACCGTCTTGTGGGTTCCAGCCCAAATGATCTCCAGGGGACTCAACCCAACCAACATCGTGTGGAGCAGCAAATCTGCCCATCTGAGCCCAGGCAGCCCACAGAGAATCATAAGAAGGAGTAAAATGGTTGCTGTTTGTGTCATTAAGTTTTGTTGAACAGAAGTTCTTAATTTTAATGTATTCCTGTATCGATCTTCTTCTTTAGGATTAGTGCTTTTGTGTCCCATTTAAAGAAATACTTGCTTACTTCTAAGACATGAGTATTGTGCTATGTTATCTTCTAGAAATTTTATTGATGACCTTTCATAGTTTAATCTACATTTCCTAAGTGATTTTTGTGTATGGTATAATGTAATGAGAGCATATGCCTTTGAATTTAATAATAGTGATAGTGTTTTTGAGTTTAGAATTAAGCATGTAGTATAAACCACAAACCTAGTAGTAATTTAACATCACAAGTAAGCAAAAAAAAATCTGAAACTCCCATAATTATTTTACCTAACTGCTATCTCATCACTTCCCATCAGGTCTTAAGGCTATGAAGATTTAATCATCTATTTATTCATAAAATATTTACTGAGAGCCAGGATTTACATTTATATGTGTCAGGATCTGAACCAGGTGCTGACAAACACCAGACGAGATATTGGTCCTCACTTCATAGAATTGCAATCCTGTGGGAGAAATGGACAACAAACACATCATTACATTGTGCTGAGTGTTGTGAAAAGCAGAGATGCTGTGGGGGCAGAGACCACCAAATCCCAACTTAGTCCAGGGCTTAGGCTGGGCTGCATCGGAGCTATTCCTTGCAGAATTGATGTTAAGCCAAGACCCATGGGATAGGTATTAGTTATCTAGAAGAAGAGTCGGAGGAAGAAACTTCCAGGCAGAAGAAAACACAGCACGCACAGAGGAATTACAGCAGGGAAGACCACAGTGTGTTAGAGGAACTAGGAGGAGTCTCATGTGGCCAAAGGAGTGAGGATGAGGAGGACACAGGTAAGGCTGGAGAGATAGCCGGGGGCTAGACTTATAAGGCTTCTTAAAGGAATCTGGACTTTGGCCGGGCGCGGTGGCTCACGCCTGTAATCCTAGCACTCTGGGAGGCCGAGGCAGGCGGATTGCTCAAGGTCAGGAGTTCAAAACCAGCCTGAGCAAGAGCGAGACACTGTCTCTACTAAAAATAGAAATTAATTGGCCAACTAAAAAAAAAACATATAGAAAAATATTAGCCGGGCATGGTGGCGCATGCCTGTAGTCTCAGCCACTTGGGAGGCTGAGGCAGAAAGATCGCTTGAGCCCAGGAGTTTGAGGTTGCTGTGAGCTAGGCTGACGCCACAGCACTCACTTTAGCCCGGGCAACAGAGTGAGACTCTGTCTCAAAAAAAAAAAAAAAAGGAATCTGGACTTTATCTGGCAATGGGATGCATTTGAAGGGTTTTAGACAGGGAAGCAGCATGATCAGATTTGTGTTTTTTGAAGGTCATTAAGGATGCCGTGTAAGACAAAGTGGAAGAGGAGCAGTGTGTGATGTCGGTTTCGGAATGCCTATGGTGGCACCAAGGAAGGAAAAATCTCATTGGCTTGAGACATCAGGAAGGCCCTTCATGGAGGAAATGCGGTTGGACAGCAGTGGTTGGATAGCAGACTCATCAGGACATGGGAAGACAGAGTGTGTGTGTGTGTGTGTGTGTGTGCACATGTGTGTTGGGAGGCAGAGAAGGAAGAGCCCAGGTGAGTGGCATAGGAGCAAGCGAAGCTTCATCTGTATTTACATCCGCTCCCCATTGCTGGCATCACTGCCTGAGCTCTGCCTCCCACCCTCCCCAGCCCCCTGCCTTCATCTGTAGAAAAATTGTCTTCTAGGAAACCGGTCCCTGATGCCAAAAAAGGTTGGGGACCGATGCCCTAGAAAGCTGAGCCTGATGTAAAGTCTATGTGCAAACACTTTCTGGGGAATCCTGGAGAAGCCAGACGGAGGGAAAAGTGGATGAAGAAGGAAAGCAAGGAGAGCAAATACAAAGGAGTATGTGATTAATCAGCCCACGGCATTGTGACAAGGGGAATGCTCAGACTCACAGGAAGTTGCTAGCAAGACCGAAGTCCAGCCAGGTAGGAAATGGGGGGGAGGGTGTCAGGGGAGGAGAGGGGAGGAATGCATTTGTGGGTTTCCATCAGCTCTTCTGGATATTGACATTTCTGCATTTCTAGCATGTATGACTCTCTTGGGTTGAGCCTGAGAGTGACCCAAGGGACCAGGAGCAGTCCCCACAGTGGCCCCTTGGGGCACTTTCACCACAAGCAGCGCACACCTGTGGGTCCAGCTTGAGGCACCCATTGGCAGTGTGTGCCAGGGGTTGCTGAGACAGCGGCGCCCTCTGGGCTGACGTGCATTTTTCTAGGTGAGGGGCGCTGAGGGACACAGTGAGTGTGGCAGTGGATCAGAGCAGGGGCACAGGCAGGCTGGGCTTTCCAGGAAACAGATGCGTAGAGAGTGAGGGGTGTGAGAGCTTATGGGAATAGCACCTGGAAGGAAAGGAGCAGAAGCAGAACCGGGCAGGGAGCACTGTCAGATGGTGATGCAGACCCAACAAAGCCTCTACCAGCCCAAAGGGGAGCCCTGGAGCAAAGACTGCACAGAGAGGAGTCCTGCCAGGAGGAAACTGCTAGGCCCTCGTCCCACCTCTTTGCTCAGTGGCTGAGATCACAGCCAGAAAGGTGACGTGCTGGCATGCTGGAGCCAGCTTGCTCTGGCTCGCGATAGCCGATTGTGAAATTTTCAGGAGTTTTTATGAGTCAGTTGTTAAACACAGCTATTATTTAAAATTAAATTATATAAACTAAAAATTAAATAACGTGTATTGGAAACAAATCTAATATAGATGGCAAATAAGTGCATGAATAGATGTTCAAGATCATTAGCCCTTGGGGAAATACAACTGAAAGGTACGATGAGATACCTCCACACACCTATGGCTAAAGATTTTTTTAAAAATACTGATAATAACAAGTGCTGACAAAGATGAGGAGCAACCAGATCTCTCATAGATCACCAGTGGCAACATAAAATGGCACAGCCTGAAAACAAGTAGGCAATTTCTTACAAAGTTAAACATATGCTTATCATATGAGCCAGCAGTGTCACTCCTGCATGAAATGAAACTTTGTGTTCACACAAAAGCATGTACGATGTTCTGGACATAAGAAAGTAAAAGAGAAAGGTTAATAATGCAGAGTAAACTTAAAAGTGTGTCATAGGTATAGCTGTTACATTGTAAATAGCCTGAAAAATTGAAGAATAGCTTTCTAGTATTTGAAAACTGCTATCTGATTCACAAAGAAGTCACTCATGCTACTTAAGAAGGAAGGAAGTTCCCAACATCTATCTTCGTTGTTTTACTTCATATTAATCCTTAATGTAAACAGAAATATTAACGAATGTTCATGTCAGAACCGTACCCATTTGTTAATTGCATGCTGGATACAATAGCTTGTTCCTAAGAGTTGGGCAAAGATCAACAAAAGTTTTCTGTGAGACTCAATTGCCTCTATGGAATGTACAATGAAGAGTATATCTATATCTCTCTCTATATATAATTTGTAAATTGTGTGCTATACATCTTTATATCAGTAAAACATAATAAACCTATGGACATATGCACACACGGATACATGTACAGTCAACCCTCATTATTTGCAGATTTCGCATGTGCAAGTTTACCTACGTGCTAAAATTTCTGTGTATAAATTTGATCAGCACCCATCGTGTTTTTGTAGTCATCTGTGTATACACAAGTCATGACAAAAAATTTGAGTTGTTGGACATACCCATTTCTCAGCTAAGGTTAAATAAATCAACAAGTTGTCTCAGCTCTGACACTGTAAAAAGTGCACTTCTCACTGTCTATCTAGTGCCACATTTTTTGTACTTTTACGCTTTTTGTTGGAGATGACGGTCTTGTTGTTTAAAATGTCCCCTAAGTGCTGAAGTGCTGTCTAGTGTTACTAACGTAAGAAGGCTGTGATGTGCTTCATGGAGAAAATATGTGTGTTAGATAACCTTTGTTTGGGCATGAGTTCAAGTGCTGTTTGGCCATGGGTTCAATGAATCAAAAATATATATTGAATAAGGTGTCTTGAAACAGAAACACACATAAAACATGGTTATATATTGATGGGTTGATGAAAATGTGACCGGAGGCTCTCAGGAATGTGACTGTATATTTCTCCTAGGAGCAATGTTTCAGTATTCACTATTTCAGTGTTCGAATCCACTTTATAGAGCTCACAGAACTAGAGAGAATAATGAGAATCCACTGTATACATGCACATACATTTCCCGCTAAGAGCTGGATGTTAAACATTTACCAACCCACCACTGACTGAGGCCGGCCCTGCAGGAGCTCAGCACGCTATGGGTTGTCGGTGATCCACACTGCTTACGGCTGCACAGTTGTCTCTTGAAGCAGGATCTCAGTGATGCATCTCCCTGTTGGCCCCAGTGTCCAGGCTTTCCATTAGAGAGGCTCAGTATTTGGGTCACCAAGACCCAGATTTGAATCCTACCTCCCCAATTTACTAGTTATGTATCCTCAGGCAAGTGACACTGTGGCTCATTATCCTCAAAACAGACTAATAGCTATCTCACGGTTTTGTTGTGAGTGCTAGTGAGATCACGTATGTGAAATGCTCAGCTCAGAGCCTGGCACATGGTAGACAGTAATTCCATGTTAATCCCCCCATACGCCACCCAGGCTCCAGCAAAGGGTGGGGGCAGGGAGGCACCACTCTGTCTGCTCAGGCCTTGGATTGTGGAGATTCGGGCTGCAGCAGTGTTGTGCCCAGTCATTCCCCATCAGCTTTCAGCACAAACACTCAGTCTGCCTGAAAGGCCCAGGCTGGGTCCTGCAGTGGAGATGCCCAAGCCTGAGATTCTAGAGGACCTGCTGCCTGAAACGGGTCCCCTCTTTCCAGGACCACACAAGGGGCCCACTTTCCAGTCTAATTCTTGTTGTTTTCCTGCCATGACAGAAAAAAAACAGGTAATGTTCTAGCTGGTGTCTCTGTCTGTGGCTTTTGGTTTTGTGGGTGAGGGGGAAGGGGGGAGAGGATAGGGAAATGTGGGGGGATATTTGCCTAGTCTGTTTCTCTCCCTGTTTCCTAATACCCTAATCTGGGCTTCGGAAGCCCCAGCTGCCCCAGCTCAGATCTCGCTTCGTCTGACTCAGCTTTACCCTCAAGACAGTCTCATCTCTGAGTCATCAGGCTGAGCTCCTGCTTTCGAGGACAGAAGTCTGGCACTCCCGCCCCATCTTCCCAGGAAAGGTGCTATGTCTCCACACCCCAGTGCCAGCCCCATGCCTAATTTGGCTCACAATACCCAGAAACCAAGAAATGAATTCTTCATGAGATCAGAGAAGGCACAGGGAGAAGTGCGTGAGATGCAGAGGATGCCGGAGTTGGGATGTCTGGGTTCAGCTCCAGCTGCACCAATTAGCTTGTGTGACCTTGTGCTAGTCATGGAACCCTCCTGAGTCAGGCTTCCTCTTCCCTAAAGCAGAAATAGTGATCCACGCTGGGACTATGCCGCTGGGATGTTGGGAGGCCCAGATGAAATAACGTGAAGTACTCCAAATATGAGGGCACAAACCTTGGTCTGTAGGCTGGATCTGAGCCACAGACTCATTTCATTTGTCTTGAACAGTGTTGGCCCATATGTAAAGTGTTTAATGTTTAAAAAAATAACTTCCTAACAAATTGTGAGACGTCCTTAAATATCTGATTTACCTCTCTTAAAAACACGGGAGGAACTGGCCACATTAACTCCTTTCCCTGGATGGGGGGAGCTGAGTAGCCACTGCCCCTTCACTTGGACAAGAGCTTGGAGCTGCTCTCAAGCTCACTGAAGTCCCCACCACTCCCTATTGTGTCCCAAAAATGGGGTCAAGCCTCCTCCGCTGCCCTTTATTCTTGCTCTAGGGTATTGATTTGCTCTAGTGGAGCCCTCGTGGAAGTGAAATCATTCTAATAACCATGTGGCTACCGAAGCAGAAATGGAAGTCCCAGAAAGTAACTTGCCTCAAATTATCTCCCCCACCTGGGTCACAATGTCAAAATGAAATCCCTTTGGTTAAGTGTTACCCTGTGGAATAGGGGCGCGTGGAAAAATGCACACGGTGGGATGGAGCTGGGATCTGGGGTCCCACAGTCTCTCTTCCCACTGCCTGTTTGTTCCCATCTGTGACGGGGAAGTAGTAGCAGCTCCTTTCTCCCAGGGTTCTCGAACACAACTGCCTGCCAGCTAGCTCTTCGTTAGCTGGTCATTCAAGGTTAGCGATTGAAACGCAAATATTTTGAATTGATAAAAAAACTTAAGTGGGAGGTGGGAGTATGAAGCGAAAGACTTAGGATTCTTGAGTAGGGCTACAGCGAAGGCTGGAAGGGAAAAAAGGAAACAGACAAAGACATGACTTAGGAGAGGTAAAAGTGCTGTAACTCCCAGCCCGCCCCAGCCCCCCACATCGCTGGCTGGGACCTCGCTGCTGCCACATTCCCAGGTACCAGACTGGGCTCTAGTCCTGGACTGGGCAAGTCATCGCCTTGCCCAAGGCAGTCTCCGCATCTATCAAATGAGGATAGAAACGTCCAGATAAAGTGAGATAAATGTATGAGAAAGCGCTTTGGACATCTGAAAAGCGCCATACACAGGTTAGGAGTTTTCCGGTTTCTTCTCGAAAAGTTTTTCTCCTAAACTCACGTCCAAGGGCTTTTTGAGTTTATCAAGGCTAGCACCCTCCCTTCAGTTTCGCAATTCTCCCCCTTCCTACACACCAAAGCCCGCGCCGCGTCAGGAGTCTTTTTTTTTTCCCCCAGCGAAGGCGGGGTCTCGGGCGGTGTTGGCAGCTGGCGACGCGGGGCGAAGCCGCGGCTGGGCGCGCCGGGCCAGTACCGCATCCGCCGCGGTGGGTGTGCCCGCAGGGTGTGCGCCGGGGTCCAGGCCGAGCCCGCCGGCGAGAGGGCGCCTGGAGGGTGTGCGCGCCCCGGACGACGAGGGTGCGCCAGCCCGGGGGTGCGCGCCCGGGACGCGGACTGTGCACCGGCGGCTGCGTGCGCCCCGAAGCCGGAGTGTGCGCCCGACCGCGCCGACTCCCGCCGCACTTCCGCAGCTCGCCAAGGTAAGGGGCTCTGCGACCCGGGCCCCGGGCAGTGCGTCTGCTGCGGCGTCCAGCACCCCGCCTGCGCGACCTGGGTCTTGGCCCCGGCGCTCGGCCACGCTCCTCTCGTCCCCGCCGCCCGCCTCGCCCCCTCCCCAGCGCCGCGTCCCCGGCTCCCTTTAAGGCAGTGGCCGCGGCAGCCTGGGCCGACCTGGCCCCCCACCTCGGAGCCTGGGTCCGCGACAGCGCGGGAGGGGTCTGCCCGAGCTGCGCGTGCTGCCCAAGGGTGGGCGCGGCTCCTTTTTCAGGCCAGACGGGCTCCCCGCGCCCCAATTCTGGGGAGGGAGGAGGCCGGCGGGGAGGGGGAGGCCACGTTGTCCTTGAGGTTCAGGTGGTGCAGCCCCTGCCCGGCTTTTCCGAGCGGGGCGCTGCGGTCGAGGATGCAGCTTCTGGGATTGGGGTTCCCTGCCGCCGGCTGCCGGGACCACGCAGAATCGAGCTCTTACTCTCCTGTCGCGACAGCTGCCCCCCAGTTCCTACCCTGGCACCCTTGGGCCCCTGGCTGAACTTCCTAGCGCTCCCGTTGGGCGGTGACCTTGGGTGGAGGCTATGGGGCAGCTCCAGGAGGGTGCACTAGACGCTAGACGCCGCGGAGTGCGCTTTGCCCAGCCCGTGCTCCGGCTTGGTGAACTCCTTTCCCTTTGGCCTCTCCTGGAGGGTCAAACTTTTGACCCCAGGTACTTTGTTCCTGCAGACTGGCCAGGTATGGGAGTTGGAAACTCGAGCCTCATGGTTCATACACCGCGTCTGGACCTACTCTTGCCCTGGGCATCGGTTGGACATCAGTAGGGCATCTGTCAAGGCTGCAAAACCCAACAGTTTAAGTTCCTAAGCGCCCTGGGGTGCAGGCCTTTAGGGCAAGGAGGGAATATTTTCCAGGAGATTCCCTCTCCCCAGGATGACCCCCTGGGGCCTGGGCAAAGTCCCATGGACCAAATAGGGCCTGGGGAGGATGAGAGGCAGCCAGTGGCCACGTGGAGGCCTAGGAAGAAAACATCTGGAATTAGACACGATTCTCAAGGATCTGCCTGGGTAAACCAAGTCCTGGTTGCTTAGAGCCTCTCCAGACATGAGGCACACAGAGCTCCACTGGGATTAGAAGCAGAGTCCATTCTGATTCTGCCTTTTCAAGTTCAGCCCTCCTTTCTCACTGGACCATACTGTGTCCAGGGGACAGTGAATTTGGGGGAATGGCTCAGGGTTCAGACTTTCAGTCAGCAAATACTCTGTGCCAGGCACTTGTCAAGGTAGTGAGCTACAAAGCAAACCGAACTGGCACTCCCTGGCATCATGGCACTTGCAGTCCAGTGGCCCAGATGGCGTGAATCAAATCCTCAAAGAAATACAGAATTCTCCATAGTGCTGAGTTCTTTGAGAGGAAAGAATTGGGTTCCCTGAGATAACCTGTGATCATGGGTCCAGTAGTCACTCAGTCCGAGGTCTGGCAGGAGAGTGTGGAAGGAGCCTTCTCTGCAGGAGGAGCAGCCTGTGACAGGTGAGTAGCAGAGTCAATCAGAGGAACTGAAAACCTTTGTTTGCCAGCTGACTGCCAAGGGCCCAAATGGACATGTTCCTTAGCCCTGTATCCCATCAACTGGGCATATCAGTGTCTTCCTTTCTCAACCATAACAACAGGGCAGGTGGAGGCATCCTGGCCAGATCACAGTGCAGGGAGAAAAAGAGGGAGAGGGCGACAGCAGCTTGCTGGCCTCACCCCGACGCATCACGTACTGCCAGCGCCTTGGTCACATAGCCCAGGCCCGTCCATGGCGCCAAGAGCAGCAGTTCTCTCCTCACTCACTCCCCGGCGCCTGCTTGGCTCACAGCTGAGCAACGCTTCTGCCCAACGTTAGGGCAGAACGTGGACATTCATCCTAGATTTTTACAACTAGAGAGAGCTACAATGTAAAATTCCTCAGGGTGGTACGTGGCGTTTCCTCATCTGGGTGCTGCCTACCTTTCCCGCCTCATTTCTGGCTCTGCCCCTCCCCTGGCCCCCTCCAAAATGAGCACTTTCTATGTTCCTCCTACTCACAGTGATGCTTCAGGCGGTTCCTGGACCACACATGGCCCTTGTACATGCTGCCCTTGCTCTAAAATACTCTACTACTGGGCCACCCGGCGAATGCACACTTAGCCTTCAACATTAAACATAAGGCTTTTTCCCCCCTCTGGAAGGCCTTTCCTGACCAGTCAGAGTCAAAAGGTGCCTTTTCTTTGTTTCCAAAGCTCCTTGGACGTGCTTCTGCCACAGTGAGCATCAGCTACACCGAGCATCTTAAAAGCAGGACTCTCCTGTATTTGACCCAGCACAGAGCAGGACACGTAGAAGGTGCTCAAAAATGCTTCTTGGGTGGAAACTGTCTAGTCCAGTATTTCTTAACTTTTTTTATGGGGGAGGAAGGTGTTACATATATCTCTGCCATTCTAATGAAAATTATGGATACTTTCTTTCAAATGCATATAACTTAAAATGTCTTGTATACGATATTACATGAGTCACAGCTCCCCCCATTTCCCCTTTCCAGAACTTGGGACTTTAATTCTATAGGAAATGGAGGCCTGAGCATCCACAGGTGGTTAAGAGCAGGGATCCCAAGCGCTTAAATCCCAGTCCAGGGCTCCTTCCAGCTCCTTCTGTTTCTTTTAGCCAAGCAGCCTCCTTTTGTCCCTGCCACTTGGTGAAGGCCACTGCTTATGGCTGGAAGATGGATATCTTGGTTTTGCTTCAGTTCAGTAGCAGCCTAAGGTGTGACAGGGAGAAAAATCTTATTATGGGCAGAGTTGACAATTAGGAAGACAGATGGGCCTTCTCCCTGGCCTGTTTGCTGCCCCTTGCCTGCAGTGTTATTACATCTGTTTTAGCTGGAGGAGGGTCACGTGTGCTTCACAGTTATCTTCTGGGTCCTGGATTAAGCCATGTGGGCCAGGCTGGGAGACACCCTGGACGGGGACCGTGGAGATCAGGGGTCCAGCTGTTGGCCTTGTCAAAAGCACCTTCCCACAGAGGAGGTTAAAGAGAGGATGGGGTTCTTGCTGCCATTGGAGCTCTTACCTGCCTGTCTCCTCGTTTCTGCAATAAGACACCTGCTTCAGGCTCTGTCATTCTTATTTACAGATCAGGATCTTCATTCATTCAGTAATTCACTTGTTCATCAAAATGTCATTGAGCCTCTGCTCTGTGCCAGGCCCTGTGCTCATTCCAGCTTATAAGGAAGGGTCACGGAGTGTGTACCAGTGCATTCATGGTTCTGCTCTGCAGGAGATTGGAAAGGACTTTTAGTCCTAGGTCAACCCATACCTTGGGAGGTGTCATGGGGAGGAAGGACATTTAGGACTTCTTAATGCTAAGGATGTGCTCACTTTTAAAACTCTGATCTTATGCAAGTTATGTCATCTCTTGGGAGGAGGACTCAATTTTCTTAACTGTAAAATGGGTTTGATAACAATCCTTTCTTGTCTGTCTCTGGTTGGTTGTGCAAATACAGTTATGATTAATTCTGTGTGTGAAACAGGAACAGTACAGTATAATTATAGTGTACGTGTGTGTCAATTCCTGGCATATTTAATCCACACAATAATCCTAGAGATAGTTGTTCTCATAATCCCCAATGTATAGGTGCACGTGAGACTCAGGGAAGTTAACTGACTTGCCAAGGGTCATGGAATGAGTAAACTATACAGCTGGGATTTGACGGAGCTCACTGTCTTTGGAGATCAGACAGCTAACCACTTTGTTCTGTTCTGCAGTAGAGTACGTGGGAGAGGCATGGGTTTAGAGGCCAGGAGATCCTGGGATTGGAGCCTAGATTCTCTGCTAGGCAGCTGTGTGATTTACAGCTGGGCTCTGACCTCTCTGTGCTAATTTGCCAGACCAAGTTTGGACTAAGAGGCTTCTAATAGGCCTCTCTGTGAACAGCTTCCAATCTACACAGATAATATTTCAAAGTAGGATTAAAGGAAAGGAGAGGGGCCCTCCTGCTAAAAATAGGCCTGTCGAAGTTTCCAGGATGAAATAAATGCTGTCCCGAGATTTCAAGTACATAGATGGTTAATGTGATACGCAGACAGATATAGATTGCTGGTGTCTGAAGACGCTGGCCGAGTGTTCCTCCTCCCAGGGAAAGCAGTCTGTTTTCGAAAGGAACACCGCACTGTCTCCCCGAGGCCCGGCGGTCCTGCCCCTCAAATTGTTTTCTGGGGACACAGGCACTGTGGGAGAAACACAAATTCCCAATCCTTCCCTTTCCCCATTTTCCCCTCAAAAGTAAATGAAACTTGTTGGCTGGATATATTTTTTTTAAATGTGGTTGTGGCTTTTTCCCCTTTGTGTAGAAGGATCCTTTGTGTCTGCCGAGTTTCCTTTGGTATGTGTTTCTAGTTCGTGGCTGTGACGTCAAGTGACAAGAGGGCACAGAAACACAGCATTCGGGAGAATTTGCTCTAGGCAAAGATAAAAAAGCAGCCCGTGGTGCCTGTTCCCACCACAGCCTGGTTTCTCTCCAGCACCCTGAGACGAGACGCTGGCTCAGAGAAATTGATTTAGATTTTCATAGGAGGGGCACCAGGTGGCAGGGCTGAGTGTTTCCAGGTGTGCGCTTGTTGGCTGTTCCTTACCTTCCTCTCCCCTCCGCCTGGGAAAATGTCACCGTCCTACTCTTGGGGGAAGATAGGAGGTCAAGTTGGGTGGTGACTGGATGTAATAGTATGGTCAGGGTCTGTATTTATTAGGTACAATATTGAGGGTAGGGGAGAGTTTTATCAGTAATGCTTGAATTATTTAAGAACTTGTTGTCATGTATCATTTGTATGATGTTAAATAAAAATATAATAGAGGGCATCACCCATCTGCCTGTCCATGAAAGGGGGAGGAGCCGGAGGGGAAGGGTAAATGGCTTCACCCTTTACCAGCCCTGTGCGCCTGAGCAAATCACGCAAGTTCACCAGGCTTCAGCTCCCTCATCTGTACAGCGGTGTTGGTAATACTGACTTAGGGCTCTTCTGACACAGAAAACAGAGACTCCCTTAAGTTGGTTCTAAGGAAGGGAGGGAGGAGCCATAAGATGCAGTACAGGTGTCACCCCTTATCTGAGGGCGACACATTCCAAGACCCCCAGTGGATGCCTAAAACCATGGATGGTACCAAACCCTATATAGACTATGCCTTTTCCTGTACGTACCTACAATAAAGTTTAATGGATAAATTAGACACCCGAAGAGGTTAACAACAATAATAAAAGAGAACAATTATAACAATATATTGTAATAAAAGTTATGTGGATGTGGTCTCTCTTGCTGTCACTCAAAATATTTTAATATTTTTGGACCACGACTGACCTCAGAAAGCGAAAACTGCAGATAAGAGGGGGACTTAGATATTGACACCCAAGCATAGGTCTGGAAGGAGGCCAGACATCCTCCATGCAGATGATGCGGTGAAGAAGATTTGAGTTCAAGGTTACTCCACAGGTACAGCTGGTCCCTGGTCTTCACTCTGTGGTGCCACCTTTGAGTGGCATCAGCTCAGCGCAGCACCTTCCGCCCCCGCCCCCACCCTGCTATCACAAGAACCTCTCTTTTCAAATCTCTTTTTTTTTTTTGAGACAGAGTCTCACTGTGTTGCCTGGGCTAGAGTGCTGTGGCGTCAGCCTGCTCACAGCCATCTCACACTCCTGGGCTCAAGCGATCCTTCTGCCTCAGCCTCCCAAGTATCTGAGACTACAGGCATGTGCCACCATGCCCGGCTAATTTTTTCTATGTATTTTTAGTTGGCCAATTA
>CAUYRT010087391.1:0-32864 GCA_963574885.1 Lepilemur ruficaudatus | reverse complement strand
AGTTGGCCAATTAATTTCTTTCTTTCTATTTATAGTAGAGACGGGGTCTCACTCTTGCTCAGGCTGGTTTCGAACTCCTGACCTTGAGCGATCCACCCGCCTCAGCCTCCCAGAGTGCTAGGATTACAGGCGTGAGCCACCCCGCCCGGCTTATATTTCTTTATCTTCCATTATTTCTGTCTATCTCTTAGTCTCTTCTCTCTGTAATAGCTGTAGACATAACTGATGTAGATAGATATATAGATATGGATAGATAAATGTAGATACATTGATACAGATATATGAAATAGAAGGGGAAATTAGGAATCTTAAAGATGGGAAGCACTAATTAATAATTGGATTACCCTGAAAATATATGGTTTTTGGGAAGGGGTTTGATAGGCAGGCAAGGGACACTGTGTAATTTAAAAAAATTGCCTCAGCAATTCTGATACCACATTACTCCTTTTTTTTGAGACAGGGTCTTGCTCTTTCGCCCAGGCTGGGAGTGCAGTAGTGCAATCATAGCTCACTGCAACCTTGAACTCCTGGGCTAAAGTGTTTCTCCTGCTTCAGCCTCCTGAGTAGCTGGGACTACAGGCACATACCACCGTGCCCAGCTAATTTTTCTTATTTTTTCTAAAGATGGGATCTTGCCAGGTTGACCAGACTGGTCTTGAATTCCTGGCTTCAAGCAGTCGTCCCGCCTTAGCCTCCCAAAGTGCCGGGATTATATTCGTGAGCCAGGGTGCCTGGCCCACATTACTGCCAAGAACCACCACAGACAGACATAAAATTCTTAATGAACAGAAGTAGGCTTGAGTTTAAGATTAATTATAGTCAAAATATTTTCAGGGTTTATGAAATTGTATCATATATTTTCCAAAAGAAATGCTGCAAATGTTAGCTAAGTTTTAAAATTACTTAAAAAATTCGTTATAGCTCATAATATTACAGTATGGTATAGCAGAATGAACATATTGATGTGGATGACTTCTAACCAATCAGCCAAATTACTTAACCTCTCTGAGTTTTGATGTTTATCATCTGTGAAATGATAGTGATGTGCAGGGCAGTGTGCTGAGTAAAGGGGTCCTCAAGACCACTGAGCCTCCACGGGTCACTAGAAGTACTCCCAGGACTTAGAAAAAGGTGTCACACTTATGGTTATGGTTTCTTACAGCAAAGGATACAGATTAAAATCATCAAAAGACAAATGTTTATGGGGCAAAATCTGGGAGAAACCAGGCATAAGCTTCCAGGTGTTCTCTCAACGGAGTTACACAGATATGCTTAATTCTCCCAACAATAGTGTGTCTCCCAACAATAGTGTGAACCAGAGAAGTTCATCTGAGCCTTGGTGTTCAGGTTTATTATTGGGGATCAGTAAGGTACGCAGCACCCCTGTGACTGACCTCAGCTACTCTAGCCTTCCAGAGCAAAAACAAGTGTTTACCATAAATCACATTTGTTAGCATAAACTATCTGACCAAAGTGGTATTGTATGTCCCAAAATCTTAGGTGTACAGAACTACTGTTATCAGCTGGAACATTTATTCCAAGAGCTCAGAGCTCATTATCTAGGAGCTGGCCAAGACCTAGGCCTAAAAACAGACCTTTCTTGGGAATGTACAGGGTTGAGTAGGCAAGGCCTGCTGAGTTAACTGCTTCCTGTACAAATGCAGACAATGTCCAGCACAGGGCCTGACAGAGAAGGCAGTATTTGCTATCATTAGTAGTAGCTGTAACCCAATTCTAATTGTAGACAACATGAACAAGGAGAATAAGGGAAAAAAAAGGTACCTCTTTCGTAGGGTAATCGCCCTAACTGATTTAGAAGTATAAATTTTTTTTTCGGTTTAGAATGGTATTGATTTGTAAGATGTACTGTTGTTGAATAACAACTTCTAATAAAAAAAAAAACTGCATTAAGTGTACACAAAAGTAAAAAAATAGCAATAGAATACACATATTCATAAATTAAATAATTGCATGCTACTGTTTTTTTTCAGTGTGACAAAGTCCATGTCTAACCTTTGTCATTTTTAGAGACTAAAGATTCTCCAGACTGCAGATTTCAGGCTGTTATCAGATCAACCCTGGGGTGCTTTTCCTTTCCCGTGTTCGGGGTTCCTGATGGTCACCTGGAGTATTAGAACAGAGAGGGGGTTTGTTTTGTATTTAAGATTTGAAAAAGTCTAGGTTTTTGTCTTAATTTTTCTTATTTGTTTAACCTTGTGCTTTTTCCCTTTCTTTAGTTGAATTATGTATCATTGAAAATTAAATAGTTTCTCTGGAAAGGCAACTAAAACTTATTTCAAGGTGCCCCAGGAGCCCTTCTCTTGGCAGGTTTCTCATGTACCACATCCCCTCCCCTAAGAAAGTCTCTGTATATTCTCATACTTTCGGCAGTTTCCGCAGGCCTTTCTTGTGTTGTCTGACATGTAACAATCCTCTCCTTGGGAGGAAAAACTATTTCAGGGCTGCATCATAGTTTTACCCAATAAGCAAGCAAGCGGTGGTTTCAAAGCAAGTGACACAGGAATGAAAATCAAATGAAGTGAAATATTCTGTTGAGGGCTAAGTTCTTATTTTTGCTGACAATGGCTGATAAACATCACACCTCCTGCACGGTGGTCAGGAACTTTCTTTTGATAAATATTTGAGAACCGCAGTCCTCAACCTTTTTGGCACCAGGGACGGTATTCATGGAAGATAATTTTTCCACGAATAGGGGCTGGGGGGGTACGGGGACACCGTGGGGAGTGGTTTTGGGATGATTCCAGTGCATTACATTTACTGTGTACTTTATTTCTATTATTACATTATAATATATAATGAAATAATTATACAACTCACTGTGCATTGGGGACCCGTTTTAGAGACTTAAGTAGAAAACATGAAATTTGTAACCAAGAAAATGCAACAACCCCATAAATGCTTCCTTGAACAACTAATAAAGGAAATATAAATACTTCCTAATCCATGCTTCTAAGTTACCCTCAGATGGTCCCAGGCAAATTTCTCATTGACTCCACGTGAAGAATATAGAGGAGCTGTTCAAAAACGGTGCCTGCAACAACTTTATGTGAACTGACAGCCTGGATGGACTGCCTCAGCATTTACGTTTTTAAGTAAAGTGTCTGTTTGGTAATTTAAATTAATTTTACACAGTGTCATAAAGGGTGAACTCTTCCGATTCGGTGAGCGCAGGTATTTGGAGAGTGGATATATCCATCGCTAGGCTGTCCGCTCTGCCCCCTTCATTACCCTGTATCAGTGGCCTTGATTCTTCATTTTCGCAACTCCCTCCCTTGTACCCGCAACTGTACACTTTCTTTATAAAGCCTCCAAGTTTTTCGTTTTTTCACAATGACTTTCAGTGCCTGTTACAACAGGCAAGGTGGGAAACCGGAAGGGTGAATGAGCTTAGCGGTCGTTTGTAAACTGTTCAGTGCCCCTCCATTCGCTCTCTGTCTCTTTCTCAGTATCTCTGCGTGTGCGCGTGTCTATTTACGATGTAAAAATATATGCACACAAATCAATAATTTTTATGCAGCAACTTATCAAAGTTAAAATCTGGAGGAAATCTGTTACTAAGGAAATACCAGTTAGCAAATAAATGAGTTGATTCCCATCGCCCAGGCCCCCAAAAGCTTGCTTAAGTGTATTGATCCCATACGCTCAGCAAAGAAAAACATTGTTGGCTCATAAAGTATGTTTCACTTTCATAAACCTTCTGAATGTTAGTAACTTAGGCTTCCTCTTTTTAAAGGTTAGTCTTTTAGTGATATTGGAAGCCACATGGTTAGAAAGAGGACAGAATTACAAAAGCAGATTTCAATAAGAAAGTAAAAGCTTATGTATTTGGCGTAGATCCAGTCAGCCGTGTATACTTTATTAGGACCTGAGGGCATGCTTGATTTTCATAAAATCAATGCATTGCCATTAAAACAAGCAAGTAAAAATTACTCCTGGTACTCTACTTGCGCAGGGACATGAATACCTTAAGTGTATTAGAAATTTTGCAAATGGTTGAAATTTTTTAACATGCTTATGAAGTGAAAAGATAGACTTTAGTTATCTTAAAACTAATTTATATAGATCATTTCTCTAATGATAGGACACAAGTGGGTTTTAATTCCAACTAAGGAGAATATGTATTGCCATGGATATAATTACAGAAGAATCATATAAATGTTTCTGATCCTGTTACAAAGTACTGCTTTTTCTTAAAATTTTAAGAGATGAGACCTTAATGACTCTTAAAAATATCTTGTGATTTATTTTAAAAAATTGTTCCATAAAATACAATTGAGCAATTGAGATTTGTTTTCCCCAGTATCTGCAGGCTTTTTTTTTTTTTTTTTTTGGTTTAAAATTAAGTATATTTGCCTTTGGGTCCATTTCATCCATTCGGGAAAGTTCCTTGGGTCTCTGATCTATGAGGCAGATGTCGTTTAATTATCCTTGATGTGGTCAGGACTTCTAAGCATTTTCTTTAGATCCTGTCTACTTAAAATGAAAGGGATTAGCATTAGGAGGGCAAAAAGGAGGAACAGTAAACATTCCTTTTTGATATCCATAGCGGCAAGTTTACATGGGATTCATCATTCTTACAGCTTAAAATTATCTGAGAGTGTCATATAAATTTTAATTTCAGTTTCAACTAGTTGTGAAGCATTTGATCCAAAATAAAATTAACGCCCTCCCTTTGAAGTTGTAGAGGAGACTCAAGAATCAGAACAGGGTTTCTTTTAGCCTTTAAGCTGTGAGTTCAGTTCTTTAAGCTGTGAGTTGAAGGACTAGGTTAAAAAGCAAATCATTTAGTGTGATCATTAATTCACATGGATCACTATTCCATGTGGTTACTGTCAGCTGGTTAAGGGACACTTCAAACCTTAATCCCCCGCCCTGTCCTTCTGTCTTCCATACCCTATTCTACTTTTTCACTTTGTTGCTTGTAATATGATGTGAACAGAAACCAAATAATCAAGCTTGTTAGAATTGTGTTCAAAATGACACAGACTTTGTTAAAGGACCCGAGAGAATGCCAGCACATGCTTTGTGACATATTTTTTTGATGGCTTAAAACCTTTTTTGTTTGTTTTGTTTATTTCTGTGCTTACTTTTATAGTTATTTTTATTTCATAGCCTTTGACTTAGAAGTTGGCTACAAAGCAGTGTAAATGTTGCACATGGTTCCATTTGTCATGTTGGTTGATGATGATGCATAGATGGATAGAATTTTGCTGTTTGATCAAGGCTAGGCCATTGGAAACTTGTTCTCCCCAGTATGAGTACCTTGTCCACTTTTCCTGAGTGGAGAAAACGAAATCTGAGCAGAGAGCATAAATGAAAACACACCAGGTGAGATGAGGGAGGATGTCAAATATTTTATGCCACTTCTGTGCTTGTAAATTGTTCATTTCATTTGAATATGAATAAAAAGGTTTTCTACCAAGGATATGAAACTAGCACTTGCTAAGCTAAATTTTAATGAAATCATTTGGACTTCTTTATAGTCACTTAACATTTTCAGTTCATGTGCTAATATTAATTCTGCTTACTGGAGAGGAAGAAATGGTATTCAATATGATAACTACCTTGTTATAGTAAAAATGTAGAAGTTTGGCATTTTAAGTATCGGATGTTTTAAGTTAAGAAGAAATTGCCAGTGTTCTACAGCATAGAGTGTATGCTTGCTTGTGTCCCTTTAATCTTTCCTTTATAAAATTAAGCCTAGAGGCCTTATACTATTTTAAATTTTCAAAATTAGGTCATGTAAATATTGTGCTGGACTTCCAGTTCATAAGTAGTACCCTTATGAATAGTGAATAGTGAACATAGGATATATTTATATCCTACTAATTGTTTATCTGTGGACAAGAGGTAAACAGGGAGTGATAATGGTGTTTTCAAACGTTAATAAACAGTTTTTCTGTGATCTCTTATATCCAAGTGTGAAGACCTTTTTTTTTTTTCTTCCTGAACTAATATCGGAACATACGGTCTAATGAGTGTTAAGTACATTTGGGGAGGGCAGGATAGAATGCGTCAAATTAGGACTGACCTGGAAAAGCCTTGGTCCCAGTATTTGTGGATTAGGAGGAGGAAGGGCTGAAAAAGAACCTCAAAAACAAGAGAATGGTAAAAAGTACAGATTAGTAGCAAAACTCAGGGCTCCATCATGGAAACATTGAGGAGAGTTCCATGGTTAATGCTGCAGGGGCTCAAATCAAAAGCCATCCACTTAGGAAATGATTCAAATCTCCTATCCTAGCTGGATTGTGAACGTTTTATTTACTTTGAGGAAGCTGTTTAACCCTTCTCATAGATTCCATCAATTTCAGAGTAATGTAAATACATTTTCCCTTTGGCTATTTTACAAGGACATTGAGGATTAATTAAATTTAAAAGAAAGTAGTTCAGTGAACTCCTAGGAGACTGAGGGAGCTGTTTATCATTTTCTCATCATTCATTCCTTATTCATTTTACAAATATTTTTTGAATACTAATTATAATGAAGACACTATAGCAGGTGCCCTAATTGGGAATACAAAGATGAATGATTAGGGTGACTTCCGCTCTCATTATGTTATGTGTTCCTATTTTCTTTTCGAAATTCCCGTTATGAGTAATTGTGCAGGGATATTATATTGCCAGTCTCAGCAATAGTTGATCTCTGATTAGCATCACTGACATGCTTTTTACTTTGTATATTTCTTTTTCTTTTTCTAAATTTAGAACTGTTCTTTATCTTCTATTGTAAGAGATGTACAGCATAACTTCCTGTTTTTTTCCTGTGTTACAATCAGTGCTACATGAACTATTTTTTTCTTACCAAAAACAAATACAAAATAATGCTAACGTTATGTTGTTATTTCTGAAAATTTCACTAAGTAGACATTTTTAAAAAGAAAATCTCTCATATTCTCATCTTAGCACTAAAGAAGCCTATATTATTCCACAGATTGAATTAAAACATGTTAATTATCAAAGGCACAAATTTAGACTTTTAATAAGCATTTATAGGCTATTCTAGTGGAAGAATACACACTGTTTTCCCAGGGAGGCTGATGAAGGTTTCCTAGCTTAGGTGACTTTTTAGCTGGTTCTTAAAGTTTATTAAATAATGAGTATTTGAGTGCACAATATTGACTAACCAGCCTGAAAATGTTAATCTTTCATTTCAGTATGAGCAAATGAAAGTGATAAATTCATATTGTGTGTCTGATTCTATCTTCTGGGCTTGAAAAGAAATGAAGACTCTGCTCCTAAATTAGTATAGAAAGGAAATAAATTGATTTGTTTCTCAGCATGGGTCTGTGCTTTTGGAAAAGGAAAATAATGGTTCTGGAATTAGTAGCCTTCATCTATGCCAAATAACAGGCATGTTGATATTTTTGTGCTAGTTGTATAAAACAATGGTTAGGCATGTAGTCTTAGATGAAAATCTGTAAAGATGTAAGAATGCTGAACTAACATGAAAATTATGGGCTGAAAAAATGCTGGATTGAGAATAATGTAAGTGATAACTAAGGTTTTATATATATTCATATGTTCTATTTTTCTTCAATTTATACAATGTGATAAAAAGGACAAAAAGCCTAAGTCTAGTTTTAATGGGGCGATTGATTACAGAGTGATTATGGTCTCTCCGTAGGTGATGTGCTCGCTTGGTTATCAGGGGATTCTGGTTCTGGTTCTGGTCATTTAGTGTTTCTATTGATTCAGTTGTCCGACTTATAAAACAGTGGCTCTAGACTATTTAACTGTAAGCACCTTTTTCAGAAATGCAGATTTTATGATATTCCTAATCATTCTCCTTGCATTTAGTTTAACAATGTTATTTGTATTTGGTTAGAGAATGGGAATAAATAAACCAGGATTTCTGGAATGCCAGGTCACTGTCCCTAGATCTGGAGAAGCACCCAAGAGTTAGTAGGTCTTGACATTGTGCCTGTCAGGATGCCTTCAATTTGCTAATGACAGAATACCCAACTCGGACTGGCTTAAATAAAAGGGGGATTTTCTTGTTTATCTAACTCTAGATTCAGTGGTAAATGGGTTTCTGGGTTGATTGGTTCAGGGTTTAACAGTGACTTCAAGGACTTGGTTTCTTTTCAAAAGTTGGCTCTTGCGTTCCATGTCAGCTAGCATCGTTTCCCCACGGGATTGCAAGACAGCCACACACAACCCCAGTGGTTCTTCCTTTTCCATATTCAGAGAGGTGAAGTGCTTTCAGAAGCTGATTATCTTAGGCCTAAGTTCCATGTCCCATCCCTAGAGTCAGGGGTAAAATTAGCCATCCCTAAATTAGCTATCCTAGGGAAGATATAATACAGTAATGAATAGCAGGAACATTTCTAAGCAAATATTTCTAAGGAATAGATGTTGGTGCTGCAACCCCAAAGTTCGCTAGAGAGAAGGATTTTCCATTTCCATTTCATAAATTATTTTTCTGCTTGGCTTTGGAAAACCTAGGGAAAAGTTGGATTTACCTTAAGTAAATTAATGTATTTTGCTATGTAAGAATAGTTTACGCCTACACATAGTATCTGCAACACACACAACAAAAATCTGGGCAAACTTCTGTGACCACTATCAGTATTTCTGACGGGTACCTCAAAGATCCCTAGTGAGCAGACAATGCATAAGAAGAAGCTTCATATAGATTCATCAGGAAATATATAAGAATATGTCATAATGAATCACCTCATTCCAGTGCATTGGGTGGGGATAATGGTATGTAGCTATTTTATTTTTTGGACAATATTGTACAGTTCATTTAGAACTTACATGATGCTATTGATATAGATGTCAAACACATATATGACATAAAGATTTTATTAATATGATAGGAATTAAAAGAATTCTCATCTTTATATAAAATGTAATTATGAAAGGTCTCAATGTTCTAGCTTGACTCTTGAAGTAGTATTTAAATTCTTTATTGAAAGAAAGCCAACCACTTATTCATGATGAGTGGTTGTATACATTTTATTACTTTTATTGTATAGGTTTGTCAGTTAAGAAGATTAAGAACGTCATCATGATCTATTATTGGTGAGCTATAGCCCAAGGCACTCAGACCAAAAAAATGAAGGGTTAGGTATAATTTTTTTTTTTTTTTTGAGACAGAGTCTATCTCTGTTGCCCAAGCTAGAGTGCCGTGGCGTCAGCCTAGCTCACAGCAACCTTAAACTCCTGGGCTCAAGCAATCCTTCTGCCTCAGGCTCCCGAGTAGCTGGGACTACAGGCACGCACCACCATGCCCAGCTAATTTTTTCTATTTTTGGTAGAGATGGGGTCTTGCTCTTGCTCAGGCTGATCTCGAACTCCTGAGCTCAAGCAGTCCTCCTGCCTGGGCCTCCCAGAGTGCTAGGATTACAGGCATGAGCGACCACGCCCGGCCGGCTTAGGTATAATTGATCTTCAACTAATATCATCCTTCAGAACTGTTTCCTTGTTTGTGCCAGAGGATGAGGTGGGGTTTGGAAAGATGTTCAGATATGAATAGTTTTTCTTGAGGAGTTCTTCAAGAGTTGCTACATTGTTCCTGGGGGATCTTTAACTGCTGTTTTGACCCTCTAGCTTTCTGGGGACCATATTCTTTAATCCACTAGTTACTCTGGGCATGATTTTCCAGGGACTGGCTCTTTGAAACTATAAGATGGTTACTGTGTCCTTTCTTCTACCCCATCTACTCTTGTCAGCTGTCACAGCTTTAATTTTCTTGGCCAACACAGATGTTTTCTATGTTTACTGAGTACAGTCTAGGGTATGCTGCAAAAACCATATAACTCTGAAATTAGAGCCACTTAATTCTGCTGAGGTTTGTTTCTCTCTTACTCTTTGTATACATCTTAAACTAGTAGAGGCCTTGGCCCCATATAATGATCAGTTGGAGAGTCATATTGAAGAACTTCCATCTTGTCTGTGCATTATCTGAAATGGTCTCCATTTTAAGCTTTGAGAGAAACTGGAAAGTTCTATTTGAGTTTTTTACTACCTCAGCCCAGAAGTGAACACATGTCACTTCCTCTTACATTTCATGGGCTCACGTTCATCATATAGACCTGACTGACTAAGGGTTGCAGTGAAGGAGAGCAGAAGGGATATTTCATCAGCGTTGCTACCCCTGCTATATTTTTCTATTACCCAGAAAATGTTGTAATGTTTATGAACACCTGGTGAAGTTGACAGGGACTAATTCATTTCCTTGCTCATCATTTCACTTAGTGGTAGAAGGGTCTCTTAGAATCCACAGATCTAGATAACTCCTCAGTGAGCCATAGGTTCCACCATACCCCTGGACTGCAAATGTTTTCTGTTGGAGAGGATTCTTTTGGAAACGCTAACGTTCTAGTTGAGGCTGCTGGTACTGGTATTTTTGGGAACACTCTACCTCACATTCATTCTTGGTTCCCACTGATCACCCTACTGAGAGCTCTCTGATCATTCATCTAGTTCTGCTCTCTCATTCCTGTGCTCTTCTATTTCTCTGTGAACCCAAGGGGGAAGGGAGACTTTTCTGTCCTCTGCAACATTGAAAACAAACCCTTAGACAAACTCAGCTTATTGCTTTCAGCCATAAGTGGAGATTGGGCTGTGCCTGATTCCCACCCTTCTTCCTGGAGCCTCTTAGGAGGGCGGCTCATAGGTTCATCCTGTGCTTTACAATAAGAAGCTAGGGTCAGTGAATTATGTATGGCGGTAAGAAGATAAAGAGATTCCTATTTAATGACTCCCATTTCTTTTTGGAAGAAAGTAGAGGAATAGAGAGATTAAGAAGGGCAGAAAAAGTTGGAATAGTCACAGTGAAGAGGTGGGGAGAGGGCAAGAGAGATCCCTAGTGCTACTTTTCCATCCTGTGCAAAATCTTCTGTTTTCTTAAAGCTCTGACTGTTTTGCTGTACCACCCCCTCTTCCCTTTTGCTGGTCTTTACCACACTCCTGGTTATTCTCCCTTGTTTTTCCGAGTCCTTTGGCACCCGTTTGCAGTTTTCCTATTAACCCCTAATCCAGCCAGTACACAAGTGACTTCAGGATTCACATTGATGACCCACTTGATATCCAAAGCGCATTTGTTCCTTGACCATCTCAACGCTAGTATTTTCACATTCTCCCCATGTTAGCCACCCACGCCATAGCTGCAATCTGGAACTTGCTGTCCCATGGAACTGCTTCACCTCTGGTGTATTTTACCCACATACCCGACTCTCTGACAACAGTGTCCTGTCTTTCCCTCTTACAGTATTACTACCACTTCACTGAGACCTTTGATCTCAGGGCCCATTTACTTTCTTTCTGTTAACTTTCTCCCAATTTTACCCATTCCTTTTTTAGTCGTGTTCCATCTTTTCAAAGACTCATTTGCCAGTGTCCTCTCAACTTCCCTGTCCTTTTATCCTTCTGTTGGACCCATCTAGCAAAACTGTGTGTAAGGATCTATTCACCTACTCCACTCCTGTATTAACATTTCTGGAGACAGAAACTCAGCAGTGGCAATTAATACTCCTAGATGTGTGAACTCCAACCCCATCTGAACCCTCACACATCAGACACTATCTAAGTTGAAATAATGTTGAATAGTGGGAAATAAGCATTCTCTCTTTCTCTGTTCTGCTCTCTCCTGTTATCTACACTTCTTCTACCTCCCTTCTCAAGTTTCTAATTTCTCCACCTTTGAGATGACATTACATCAAAACTCACATAAAAGTCAGTAAGCAATACATGATAACTCTTCTACTTCTTGCCAGATACCTACAATGGTAGCATGTCCTCAATCATCCTTTCTTCCTTTGTTGAGATATCACTCAAAAGAAGCCACTGGCTAATGCCTTTCACCTCCTTTATGCCCTGGAACACATCCATTGCATGATGTATCCCTCTTTTGCTCAGCTTTTTATCACTAGCTCCTTCTGTCTTGAAAAACAAAAGCAAACAAGCATACAAATAAAAACTCTCCATTTCCTCACTCTCCTTTGGCACCCCCCCCCCACCAGCTAGATTCTCAAACAAGTGTTTGTGTTCTTTCCTTTACACCCTCAGGTTTTCTCTTCAGCCTAACAGCAATGTGCCATTGCCTCCCGGACTCCACTGAAACTCTTACTTTACTTTACTTGGCTGAATGTAACCTTTGACGGTTAACCAAAAGCCCTCCTTTTGGAAACGCTTCCTTCCTTGGCTGCTGAGATGGACTCCTGGCTTTTGCCTGACATCACTGACTGCTGTGCCCTTTTTCCTATTCCAGTCTTTTAAGTATTAGTATAATTTAATGTTCCCTCCTGTTTCCTTGTCTTTACCTACTCCATACACTCAGAAATCTCCATCACCTTCCTTGTGTTTGTTTACTTTGTAGATCATGTCTTGGAGATCCCCCAAATTCCTGACACCTTTTCATGTTCGTCTGTAATCTCTGTTTCAGTCCAGATCTATATTCTATGTATCCACCTGCCTCTAGACATTGCAACTTAGATGTTTTAAGAATCTTCAAACTCAATGTATCAGAAATGAAACTCATCTCCTACCCTCCTTCCAAGTTCCTTGTGGCAGTGAATGACTCTACTACTCACCCATGTTTACCCGGTGTCAAAAACCTGGTGGCATCCAAGATGCCTTCATCTCCCATACTTCCTGTATGCAATTAATGGCCACATTCTTGTTGATTTTAACTGCTTAATATCTATCAGTCAAATGGCTGATACAGAATTGTAGCTACTTCCCGTTCCAACTGCCTCTACTTTAATTCCAACCACCACCAGCATTTCTTACTTTGATTATTATAAAAGCCCCTTCCAAATCAAATTAGTCTTTCTTCATCCAGTTTTGCTTCATTCCATTCCATTCAACCCATAGTAAGATAATCTTTCTGAGGTATAAATCTGATCATATTACTTCCTCCTCTTAAAGCCCTTCCTAGTTACTCTACTGACCGCAGAGTGAAATCTAAACTCTTCATCTTATCATTCAAAAGCATCTTTGTGATCTGACATCTCTTGATCTTACCAGCCTTAACTCACTAATCCCCACCACTTTATTTTTAATTTTTCGTATTTATATTTATTTTGCATGGTTTACCCCTGTTTATTTCACCCTAGATGTTATTTCCTCAAAGAAGTTTTCCCTGAGACCCTCAAAATTAGATTAAACCTCTCCTCTTGGTGCTACCATAGCCCCTAATACTTCGTCCCCGGGGGATAATGATTACATGATTAAAATGCTCTATTTATGACTCTGTCTTTTATACTCTTTAAGGGCAGGAAGAATTTCTTTCTCACTTAGAACAGTGCCTGACTTAAGGTACTCAATCAAAACTTTTGAATGACGGAATGAATACTCTTAGGACCTTATTAGACAAGCCTGCCTATGAGAAATCTCTTTGTCCCCATGATTTGCTTGTTCTTTTTTTCCATAGACTTGTAAAAATTCATACCCTTTCTCTTTCTAATCCACTGGACTAAGCCTTACTTTCTTTTAAAATTCAGCTTAAGGAATCACCTGGCCAGTCATTCGCCAGTCTCAGAGGCACTAACTCTGTACCTGGGGCACCCTGTGTTTATTTGTCAGGGCACTTAAAACAATTATATATAATTGTTGGTTTTCCTGTTTGTATTCATCTCTTGACTTTAAATTCTCTGAAGCAAGTTCTTATCTGTGTTTCTAAATGACTAGCTCAGGAAAAGAGGAACTTTTTAATTTTTTATTACAAGGGTGTTGGGGCACATCTCTTAGGAATTCTTCATGTAAGTTAAATATCAGAGTTCTCAAGATGATTATCGAACTATTAGTAAAATGCCGGAGGTAGATTTTAAGCCAAGTTATCTATTGATAATGGAAGGAGTATTTTAAATGTTTTTTTTCCCTTGCCTTAATTATTTATTCCAACTGATTGTAGATTTCCCTACTAATTTTTAAATGGCCCATCTCAGTAAAATTTGAATAAGCCTGGGGAGCAGCTGTTATGGCTCAGTCTTTTTTTACCCTCTATTCATTCCTTTAGAACTACAGGGCACAGTATTCCCAGGCATAGATGAATTACATTTAGCAAGTATTTTGAATCTAAGCTTTGATCTGAAGCAGTTAGGAAATGAAATCTGTCCAGGTGTGTTTTGCTGTTTGTGCCAATTGTTTTAGGTGGTCGTCTCAGGATAGACCATAACTGTCTTTATAGAAGAACATGGTCAGCATCTAGATTGGTATCATAGAATAATTATAAGCTTTTTTTGTTCATTATATTCATGTCTACATTGCCTGTGATTTTAGAGTTATGCATACTTTTTATGACAATGCAGAAGGATATGAAGAAAGTAAATTTGCTTATAATTTCAGCACTCAAAGATACTGTGTTAACAGTTTGATATGTAGCCTTTTAAACGTTTTTTTCTGTATGCATGCACACATACACGCTCTTTCTCTTTCACTTTCATACTTTTATTTATTATGTATAAAGAAGAATTATCCTAAATACCTAAAAAATGTTTTGCAAGTAGCCTTTTCACTTGACAATAGCAGTAAATAACTGTCTACCACCTCGTTATGTACCATACTTTATGTTTGAAGCATCTATTTGTGAACATTTTTTCTTGCTTCCTGTATCCTGCGATGAACAAGGATCCTGGTATTTATTTATTTTTGTACTTGTCTATTTATTCGTAATATATCCCTAGAAGTGAAAATTCTGAGTCTTGTGACAAATGTTGTGAAATTGCCTTTGTGGAAATGACATCAATTTATACTCCTGCCTGCACTCTTAAGACTTAGTTCAGGCCGATATTAGAATTCTTTTTAATTCTTGTCAAATCCACGGACACAAAGTGGCATTTTATTTTAGTTTTAATTTGCATTTATTTAATTGATAGTGAATTTGAATATGTTTTCGTATTTACTTTTATTCTAGATTTGATGAAAATTCCCTTAGAGGGTGTCATAGCCACATTTCTTGTGGAAGGGTTTCCACCTTGCTTATATAAATTTGGTTTTCTTGAAACATTTCCTTAGGGTAGCCTCAAGAACCTCGGTTTTAACTGTGAACCCGGCAGTGTGGAGAGTAAGATATTCTCCTTCTAGAAACTAATCAGCTTCTAAGTATAGAAATGGAGTGAAAACATTGCATTGAGGCAAGTGCCTTGACCATAATACTAACCTGTCAGTGCTTGGGTAGGTCTGAACTGTAGAAATGACCATGACCTTATTATACAGTACTCCTAATGCTTAGAAAGGGACAAAAGTGACAACCTAGTCCAGGTTCACGCTTAGTCACTCAGGCCTCCTAAAATTAATGAACTGGGTTGTAAATGATTGTTGGAACCTGACCAGTTTAGCTAATTGAATATTTATTAGACACACTTAATAAAAGTAAATGAGTAGGCTCTGCAATTTGCACTAATAATATGCACTAATTAATTAGTGATTATTATTGTCAATGAAACAGCACAATATTTTTATACGCTAATCTTTTATGGCTCTTTTTAAAAATAAATGTGGTCATTTATTTCCTATGGTTATTGCTCAGTTTCATTCTTTCTAATTTTTGTGTCCTTGCTTCATTCTATAGTTCAGCGATAGACTATTTCTGAACTTTTTTCCTAATAATAAATTATTTTGATTTAAAAATAACTCAGCAGATGTGAAATTACTATTCCCTGAAGCAGTGCAATTTGATTTACTTTTGAATATGCAAAATTCAACTGTTAGTGTACTTGAGCAATGTTTTTGTGATTTAGAACTTCTACGGGAATTATAAATTTCAAAAATTTTTACTTGGGTGAATTCAAAATCATTCTACACAATGGATTATCTTGATATATTTTGCTTTAATTTACTGTTTATTTTTTACATGATTTAGATAAAAGAAATATATGCTCTTTATTGTTAGGAATTATATAAATCTTACAAATTAAATCTGTACACCAATACTGTGAGGACATAATTTAATGCTTATCAAGGAGAGTAATGATTTTGCTTTTAATGAGGAGAAGAGAAACAGTTACATCTAATTAATTTTAAGTATATAATGTAGCCAAGGATTATAGAGAGTCATACTATACCATAGCCTCTTCTATGGCTTATCCATATTTATTAGTTTATAGTGACTTTTTAGACTGTTTGGGCTGCCTTATAGAAATAGCAAACAAACAAACAAACAAAAAAATTACATCAGAATTCATTTAAGCTTTATCTGGGTGTAATCTAAAACTTTTAAGTTTAGTTTTTAAACTTGGGTTAACTGAAAAATTGTCCTAAATTTTAAATTAGAATATTCAAGTTACCATATTTTAATGTATATGGAAACATATATTAAATTTCTTGAACGGACCTCATTCAAGAAACCCATAATCCTCAGTTTGTAAGTATGAAAACCAGGAGGCAGCCATGATTCTATTTTCCAGAAACAAGGTAGGATCCTGTCATCCACTGACTTCCCTTTCACTTTCTGTCTGTAACAATGTTTTCTACTCTTCATTTCCCATTTACTGTGATAGCTGTCCTTTGCTCCCACTGTTTTAATTGATCACCTTCTACCTTGTGTCTTCATTTTGACTTTACTAACATCACTCTCTCCTAGTTCTGGTTTCCGCCCCCTCTAATCACTTCTCAGGTTTCTTCATTATGCCATTTGTACTTCTTTATCTCCTTGCCCATTAATCTGCTGTCCCTTTCTTAATAGACTGTCTCTTTCTCTCGCCTGTGAGTTTTCTCATACCATTGCAACTGCAGTTTTATACATTTAGATATGACTGTTGGATGAAAGTTTAAATTCCTTCTTGGTCTGTGAACTCCGTGAGGACTTTTGGTATCTAGCGTGTGGATAGGTGCTCAAGGAATAATTCTCAGTTAAATGTACCATGAGTAAATAAATGTATGAGTTGGTGCTTCGATTAAAATGGAGGTTTGGATAAGAAAACCAGAGAGCAAAATGTGTAAAATATTTCGTAATTGATTTACTCATCTACTACTCCAGCAGACAGACTAATTCAACATGACCTTTGCACTTGAAGTGTTCATGTTCACTAAAGCTTCTTCCCTTGTTGTTTCCAGGGCTTCCGGAGAATCCTAGAACATCTATGAATATTATAATTGAAATACCCTGGAATGAATTCTCTCCCAACAGGTTCTTCATATCCCATTCTCATTCCTTGTCATCTTTTCACTTCTTGTTACTGGGGTAGCAGAGACCTTGTGCCTTATACGAAGCCAGAAATTATGCCTGAGAGTTTTATATGCAGCAGAATCCTCAGAGGAAATGGGATGATAGATTTTTTCCCCCCAGCATAATGGAGAGCAGGAAAAAGGCCAGGGACCATTACCCAATAAGAGAATAATCAGTCTTTTATCCTGATGAAATGTTCGCTTTACCGCTTCTCAGGATAGAATGAAAACCCACTGGAGGAATTAAAAGGGAAACAAAAATCTCAATAGGAAGCCATGGGGCCAGGGGTTCCCTGAATGGGTTCAAGGAAAGAAAAGGATTAGAAGATTAGATGTTTTGTAAGATGTGCCAACCAAGATGATCTTTAGCTTCTAATTAGTAAGTTGAAAATGTACCAAGAAAATGTATTCAAGATCTTCCCTTCCCCTAGGGAAAAGTTAGAGCAGGATTTTACTTAGTTTCACAGGAAAAAAAAAATTCTTGTGAAATAGATTCTGACCTTGTCTCCTCTGAGCCATGGTGAAAAGATATTTTTCCACATCCCTTTTGTTCAGGAAATAAGGATGTATTCATGTCATCAAATCTCAGGTGTCCTGTTGGAAGAGGGTGAGACCTGTTGTTCTAGAACCACAATAAGGTCGGTTCCATTTGATCAGGGTCCTGTCTTACTATCCTCTGATTGTACCTTTACCCGTAACATGGCATGGCAGTGTTGAGTAAGTATGTCTTAACTGACTGAACAATTGGAATGAAAGATTGAGAAGGGCCTCCAACACTGGAGCATGGAAAGGATCACTGAATTTTTGATTCTTTGGATTTCTTCCTTGCTAAATCCATTATAAAAAACATGGATCTTAACAGTATTGAAATCTTCAGGAATAATCATAGTACCAGCAGTTATTTAAGACTTTATCATTTTCAACTGGTTTATACATATATTTTCCATATAATTTCATTTTCATAGCTGCCTCAATTTCCCAGTTGGCTTGAGCAGATTAGTGTAAGAGGTAGATCAGAGGAGGCATGATCAGAGGTACTTAGATCAGACGAAACATGTTTACTTAGCCATCTTCATTAAGATATCGTGAACTGCTTAGGACTTCTCCTACATGTGGTTATAAAGAGGCCTCTGTGGGTCACCCAAATTATTTACAGCTATATCTATATCTACATCTATCTATATTTATTTTAATTTTGACATAGGGTGTCACTCCATTGCCTGGACTAGAAGGCAGTGGTGTCATCAGAGTTCACTGCAGCCTCAAACTCTGGGGCTCAGGTGATTCTCCTGCCTCAGCCTCCCAGGTAGCTGGAACTACGGGTATGTACCACTATGCCCTAATTTTTTTTTTATTTTTATTTTTTGTAGAGATGGGGTCTCACTATGTTGCTCAGGTAGGTTTCAAAACTGCTGGCCTCATACATTCCTTCCCAAAGTGTTAGGATTATAAGCATGAACCACTGTATCTGACCCTTCTGTATTATTAATGTGATGAAGATATATGTGCTATGCATTTAGTCTTAGACTTGAATGTCATATAAATCACTTGGGCCTATGTTGAAATGCAGATTCAGATTTAGTACATCTGGGATGGGCTAAGATAGGATGGCTTATTTTTAATAAACTCCTAGGTGAGCTAATGCTGCTGGACTGTGGACCATATTTTGGGTAGTATCAAGTTGCTAGGACATAAGAGGTCTTTGGATGCAGCTACAGTGGCATTGATCTTTCTCTGGCTGATACCTTCTTGATAGGATAACATTATCACCCATTGGATAAGTAAGAGTTCCATTAACATGCAAATGGACAGAAAACATGATTCCTGGAACCTGTCTTCATTGAAAATTAGTGAAATCAACCAGGCTACATGCACAGCCTATAAGTCCCACTGTAGGCATTCTGGTGAGAAAAAGGAGACTTTCAGATGTGTCTATTGGTTCAAGGACAAGAAAAAAGTGGTACTTAAGTCTTAAATCGTCATTTGTCTTCTTTCTACTATGCCAAGGACCAGATGTGCCAGAATCAGCTTCTGGAAAAAGAAATTGCACTAGTTTAGGGGTGAAAAAAGCTTTTATTTTTTTAATCTGCCCCTACTATACTGAAAAGAGAACTTATTTTTAAATGTTTTTTCCTCTTTAAAGTTCTCTGAGTGAGAAAAATAAAACTTCTCTGTAGAGAAAATGAGGTTCCACCTAACTATTGATTATTCTGTAGATAGCTTCATTCACAGTTGGGAGACAAGATGGTATGTTCGCAGATAAAAACTTTTTTCCTTGAGTAGCCTGTGGTTTCCAAATATAAATTTTTGTTTGGCTTTTCTGTAATGCAGTGAAATTGGAGACTTAATTTGGTTAACTACAAGTAAATAAAACATGCTGTGATCTAAATTTACTGAATAATGCCTTAAGGCAAGTATTTAAATTAGTAAGAATTGGAATATGTTTGGTTTCCTCTTACTTTAACTTTGCAGTCTCTTGACTATTGCTTATACTTAGTAACTGAATATTTGTGTTGGGACATCATCTCTCAAAATTATGTGGTTTTTTCCTTGTATTAATACGGTATTGAATTAACATAGTAATGCCGGTTCAGCTACTTTCATAAATTTCCATGTCTTTTTTTTTTAAATCTGTCAACAACCTTCTCTCAGCATAGTCATGACACTTGATAATCCTTACTTTCATGCTTGAAGTTGCTCGATCCTCCAAGCAGCACTCCACATCCATCTGAGTACTCATTAAAACACTTTTTGATACTTTTAGAGTTTCTGAACTTCTGTATCTGTGAGACAAGGGAAATTCCCCAGAAATTCCAAGGAGAGTTTCTTATATTAGAATTTATATTCAAGTCTCACATTGTTTGAATACCCTCTTCCAACTTTAAATATGATTTCCAGACATGAATTCATCTTATAGATTTTTAATCTTGGAGTTCAATTAATGAACACAGGTTAAAGATTTGACAGCCTACGTTGCTGACCCCTCTCCACCCATTTTTTTCTTAGAAGAATGATAAGATAGAAAAGTGTCTTATAGAGTTATCTTTAATAATAGGAGGCTATTGTAGTAATGGCTATAAGGATGCAGATAAGTGGATAAATTAGGGAGACATTTAGTGTAGAATGAACAGGATTTGGTGTTGATTGGATGTGTGGGATATGGATCAAGGTGTCACTGAAACAAAACTCAAAGCATAGTGAATTTGGTTACTTGGGGGTAAATCCTTTAATTCCTCTAACAAAAAGAATATGCTTTTTACCTGAATCATCTTTATAAATATTAATTTGCTTCCCTTTGCATAGTTTTCATAAGTGGCGTGCAATATGTATGACATACATATGCAAACTACATTTGCAGTTTGAATAGCCATTTTAGAAATAACTATGGCTAATAAGATTGGCTCTTTTAAAATATGGAAAACTCTTGAGGTTGTCAAAGAGATAAACTTAGCTTGGAAAGACCATTTAAAGAAAGTGTTGATTAATAACTCCAAAATAAACAGTTCTGCTTAGTTATAGCCATATCCTACAAAAGTCTTGCTTTACTCAAGAAGGTTCAGATAAAGTACTTGTTGAGGTTTTTTTGTTGTTCAGTAATGTAGTTATACACTAGCATTTAGAACTTCTTCCTTTCTTATTTAGAACCTAGGAACCTTTTATGAAATAATTTTATTAAAAAAACTTTTAAGAATTTGACCTCATTCGTATAGCTCTGCCTCATGAAAAGAATGGGCATGATTGCAGAATTGTGATTGTTTTAGATTGGAAACATAAACATACATTTTTCTTGTTTCGACAATTGACCTTTTTAATAAAACGACATGCAGTTTTTCTGCATTTTAGGACCAGTTTGCAGAATATATAATTTGGAACCTGATGAAAATGTATTCCTCTTTATTTGTACAATTTATGTAAATGTAAGTTTGGTTCTTTTAGAAATAGAAGGAGCATCTTCTCTTAACTTCTAAAAGATAACTTTTAATGTCAATTAAGTCTTATTTAATTTCCCTAAGAAAGGACAGGAAATTACGTTTTTTATAAGATATTATGCCACAGCTGATCATATAATTGCAATAATCAGCCTTATCTATCATATGACAATAAATAACTTGATCTATGGTTAGTGATAAAGCATGAAAGTAAAGTAATCTTTGGATTGAATAAATATATTTCTGTTTTACTGGTGGCCTCTAGAACCACCTTTAAACTTACACCTGCTGGGAGAAATGAAAGTAACCTGCAATGACAATTTTCAAGGCTTCACATTTCACTATATGATTTTCTAATGCAGTTTTTTTTTCTGAAAAGCATTTTAAATTCATTTTAAGTCAAAAACCCTGGTTCATTCAAAACTAAGAACTTAGTAGATGAGGTTCTTGCTTTTGACATCTCAATCTCAGCACTACCAGAAAATGCATAAAATCCAGAATTCCATCGCTGCCGCACTGCTCTTTTTTCCACCTAGTTTCTCTTTCTGTTCTCTTCAACGGAAGCAGTAGGAATTGTTTCTTTCATTCGTATAGTGTGAACCTTCTTTAATCCTATAGATGTAATTGAGGTCCCAAAGAGTGCTAACTGCAAAAGCAAGGATTAGGTGAACACATCAGTTACACATGAGAGGAAGCAGTAAGGAACATCTCTCTTTCATTCGCATAAACATTCCTTGAGTGGTTCCTCTGTGCCAGGTGCATAGTTGTAGTGGTGACCTGGGTGACTTAGACCCTGCCCTCATGGAGCTTCAGTGGGATCACCAGACAGACAAATATGCGTATAAATAAACCAGATAATTACAGAGGGTAGAAAGTGTTATAAAAGCAAGTTAACACTGTGTTATGATCATCACTGGGAAATGCTGTTTATGATTAAGAAGTAATTTGTCTTCACCATTTATTCGATACAGAAATGAGAGCTCATATTTGAACTGTTCAGCTCAACTCATTTCTTGGAGGGCTACTTGGAGTTTTGATTTGCTCCTTGAAGGATTGATGATAATACCCCTGCCAACAGCTTATTCATCATTTCACAAATATTTATTGAGAGGCTGTTATATTTCAGGCTCTTTTCTCTCAAGGGAGAACAAAACTGTCAAATCCCCTGATCTCAGTGAGCTTGCCATTTGTCCTCTGCTCCTTTGATAAGACCCACCTTTTAGGTTCCTCAGTCGTGTAACAATCCAAATATTCATTCTTTGAACATTGATTTTTCGTATTTAAATTCCATATGAATTATAGGAGACAGTACCTACCATATAAAGCAAGATTTAAGATTTAATTGATTACTTAGTGAAATGATTGATTTTTTTTGTTATTATTGTGAGCTGTGTTCGGCCTCTGTTTAACTTGCTTTCTGGGATCACATTAAATGTTTTCCTGCAGTGCGAAGTTGCTAGCCTGGGCACTAGGCAGAGAGGTTGCCAAATCTGCTGCAGGCTGGAGAGTTTGGCCTACTTTTAGCCTCTGAGATTTGAAGCACATCAAAGTCCTTATCACTCCGGCTGGGAGATCTGATGTTTAATGACTTCTTGTGGCTGGCTCTCATGTATAGATGTCCTGATAGTTCTCAGTGGTATATGTAGATCCTAATCACCAACCTGACAGTCAAAAAGGCCATTTAACCATCTTCTGTCAGGACGTAATCAGTAAATGTTGCTTATTTTTCTGCCATCTTTGAAAAACTACTCTGACCAAGGTATAATAACCTGAGTGAGTATTTGGTCATTTACTTTATTTGAATCTTCACTACCTATGTATTCACCTCTAAATACTTGCAGCAGTAATTTCAGTATTTCCTTTCTGAAGCTTATTTCTTAAATTTGCCCTCCCTCAAAAGTGGCTGTTGAGCATTTGAAATGTGATTGAATTGAGATGCGCTGTAAGTGTATACACCAGATTTCAAAGCCTTAGTATAATACAGAGTGTAACATATCTCATTAATAATTTTCATATCTATCACATATTAGAATGGTAATACTTTGGATAAATTGGGCTAAATAAAATATATTAAAATTGATTTCATCTCTTTCTCTTTACCTTTTTAGTGTGACAATTTAAAATTACCAATGTGAGTTGCAGTGTATTTCTTTTGGACAGTGCTGCTTTAAAATAGGAATGCATATGGAATGCAAAATGGTTTTGGAAGCCTGGATTCGTTAATCTATTTGCAGAGTTGCAAGATCACTCCGGAGCAGTGTAATGTGTAAATTTAGAACTACTTCATGATCAATAATTTACTTCCTTGTACAGCAAGAGAAAGCTTTAATATTGCATGTGGGAGGGATGTGACATTTACAAATGGACAAACTTCAAACTGGGCAAAGCAGTGCCTTTGTTGCCATCCTGGTTATCTGCTCAGTGTAGATTGAGACTAATGTAAACAATGATGGAAAATGTTTTGGTAGAAATTGAAGTCTTAAAAAATTTTTAAAGTATTACTTTAAAATTGTAGTTATTTACGTGAATGGCATTGCATTGGGATTTGCTTTGGCTGCATGTTATGCTTTGATGAGTTTCCGGACACCAGAGTACATCAGGGGGTTTTCTACTTGTGAGTTTTACCTGCCTCATTTAGTTGTTTATGAGAGAGCAACCATGGTGGCTAGTTTGCTTCTTTTTTAATTGCTGTTTCTTAATGTGTAACACGCATCAGAAAAGAAAAATACTAATTTGATAAGAATGTCTAACTGATTTTTGGTTAACAGGGTTCATTATTCTTTTTAAAGTCAGAAGGGTGCAATAAAGGATATAAAAATTAGAAATTGTATGAGAGAAATTATTGAAAATGAAGTTTTTAAAGGAAATATTTTTATTACTTTAAAAAATAGTTTACTGACTAAGATGGTTCTGTCTCAGGCAGCATGGCTCAGGGCAGTATGTACAGAAGAAGTAAAAGATGAAAAGAACATGGTTTTGGTCAAGTATCTAGAGTCTATTTTCTATAACATATGGCTCAACTATGAAGAGTAGAGGGGAGTCAGCTTACTGACAAAAATTGGCGGAATAAGCAATGGGATTGAGGTTTGTTATTTCAAGATACTAAGGTGTAAGCCATTTGGAAAAACTAAAAATAATAGTGCCTGTATTATATATAAACAATGTAAAGGTGGTAAAATAAGAATATGTAAATGATATGGAGATAACCTGAGAGGAACTATAAATAAATAAATAAATTGAAAAGAATTGGTGGGACTGAGCTAGGACTTGACTTTCACCATAAACTGTATGTACTGTTTGATTTGTTGCCATTTGTCTGCATTGCCTTGATATATATTTTTCATTTGATGTAGGACATTGTTTCTTAAAATGTGGTTCAGGATTGGTCTGCATCAGAATTATCAAAATGTATGCAAAATGCAAATTTATAAGTCCTACCACAGAACCACTAAGTCACATTTTCTGGGTGAGATGTTGTATTTTAACTTGCTTCCCAGTGGAATCTTGAGAATATTAAAGTGGCAGAACCTCTATAAAGTATGTTTGAGTATATTTGGTTAATTTTTTTGACATACGTAATTACATGCAAAGTACTTCAGCAGTAAGTAAAATAAATGTGCACTACAAGTTCTTTGGGGATGGTATAATACACAACTCCAGCCAGCGCAGCACAACATAATGTTGGGATTTACAAAGTACGTTTTGATTGCTGACTGGGGACCAACTCTTTCTGTGTTGGTAATAAGATGTTGGCTATCTACTTTCCAATTCTTGAGGCTGAGCAGTCATTTCTTGGTATTTTGTAATTGTGACATCGTGGGCCGCACATAGGAATATTAACCCTAAACGAAGTATATTTTTTTCTTGGGGTGGTGGAGTATGCTGTGATCATATCAGGGATGGTATCCCTCTCTCAGCCAGGTTACCTGTGTCACAGACACCGTACACACTGCTTTAGTTAGGATACTTTGATGGCACATAACAGAAAACCTGAACTCAAGCTGGTTTCAATATGAAGGACGTTTATTAACTTGAATGACTGTAAGCCAGAGCCGTGGTAAACTGCAATCAGGGCATAAATCAGGGGTTTAAGTGATTGTCATCAAAGAATCCGGTTATGCAGGCTTTGTCGTAAGGCTGACTTACTCCTGTTTTCAAGATGACTACCATTAACAGTCAGCACCTTGCATATTTCCTTGTTCAGCTTCAACAGAAAGAGTGAGGAGAAATAATCTGTCATCCAAGCCATGAATTCAGATCCTTTCCTTTATTCTCACTGGGCTAATACGGGGCCACCTTACCATAAGTCTTGAAAGAGGGAGAAGTGGATACCTGAAACAAATGAGGATTTTTTTTGTTTCTTGTTTTCAGGAAGGAAGAGGCATACTATGGGCAAGTCACATTGTCCACCTTAAAGACATTGTAATATATTTCACTGATGGTTACTACTGGGAATTTTTAAAATAAGTAATGCAAACTATGTAGGCAAAATAGAAATGTAATAATGTTATATACTGCTCGGTGAGTGCTTAATATATGTCGGTGTCATTCCAAGTTGCTTTTTTATGTAAAAAGAGTTTACATAAATTAAGTACTATTGTTATCTCCTCTTTATGGGTTAGGAAACTGGCCCATAGATTAAGTGACTTGTCTGAGGCAACACAGGTAGGAAGTGGTAGACAGGGATTTGAACTGTCAGTCTGGCCAGGTGACCCCTGACATAGTAGGTGCTCATCAACTTGAGTGAGTGTGGTCTTTGAGAGATGAGAGTCACAGGGATCATGAATCAAGACTGTTAGTATAATGTTTTAGCTTGCTGATGGTCAGAACAGCTTTCATAGATGCTATATTAATTTTAAATTGAAACAGAGTGATTACCTAAACCATCGTATAGTGGTAATAATAGTAGCATATAGGCAATAATAATAATAATAAATCCAACCTACATTCCTCTTATATACTTGTTCGGATGAATTTGTATTTATGGTTTCAACATCATTAAGGTGATTATTTTAAATTCCTTATGTCATGCATTCATTTTTTCCCTGTTATATTCATTGAATGCATTTATCCATTTATCCAGCCAACACTTGGGTATCTGCTAAGTCTAACTCTTTAAGGGCGATACAAGGATAAATAAAAGCAGCGTCTGTGCTTTTAGGAATATCATGGTCTGGTTAAAGAAAACAAACATACAAACACATAGCTGTGATAGAAAATAATATAGTACTGAGATAGAGAAAGCTGCTAACCTGAAGAGAGGAGTTCTGCTTGTGGGGATGGGCGGAGGTGGGGGGTGGGGGACTAGTTTGAGGAAGGAACAAGGAACAAGGTTTTGAAAGATGAAATGGGTAAGCCTGATCAGGAGGATTAGGTAAAATATTTCAGAAACAGTAAAGAACATATGCAGAGGCACTGGGCATTGAAGAACTTGCATCTTTTGGGTAATGTGAGTACTGTATTGTGTGCTGAAAAAAGGACCAGAGGAAGGTGGAAGGGGTTTAGGTTAGGTAAATAATTTTGGAATGTTTAAATTTTTAAGATTTGCTGAATTTTAGATCATTGGGATACACTTGTTTGTGTCTGGGCCAGAGAAGTATTTTTAACCTTCAACATCCTGATTTTCAGATTTAGTTTGTTTTTTGTTTATTCATTCAAGGCCCCTTGATATTTAATAAAACAGATCCATTCAAGATCATTAGTCACATTGCAGTGTCTTCACTGCGTATACATAAAAGAACTCTTTAATAATACTGGGTGTGTTTTAAAGTACTGAGTGTGCTATTTGAAGAAAACCATAAGGGAATCATTTTATATTTAAAATGAAGACCCAGTTTAAACACATATTTTGAGTACAGCATACCAAACACATCTATTCCATAAAGCATGCTATATATCTACTTTTAAACCATTGGGTGACCTTATGTCGATTTCATTTTACTGGAATGCCACTGTTTTATGGTTGTTTCAAGTTAGGATAGGCTTTATTTTATTGTTTTATAACGATGTCTTTTTGATATAATTTCTTTTCATTTCATTTTTAAAATTTTTAAATTCTGAAACATTTCAAGCATACAGAAAAATACAGGAAATAATTTATTGAGATAGTATTCCCACTTTTAAGATTAAGCAGATGTAACATTTTTCCATATTTGTTTTAGGTTTTTTTTTTTTTAAAGAAATAGAATGTGACAAATACAGCTAAACCCATCCTTCTATCACTCTAGCTCCTTTTGTCCCTAGAGGAAATCACTGTCCTGAACCTCTGAAGCATTTCTAAGTATATTTTTGTATTTTCTTTACACCTGTATTCATAAACAACACATAATATTGCTTTGAGTGTGCCTTTTAATTTTTGTATCAACAATTTTGCACTGTATATAATCTTCTTGCAGATTGCATTTTTACTTTTTTTGAGATTTTCATGTAGACCTACTTCATTCAATTCACTTTCTACTATAATTGTGTGAATAAACCAGAGTTTATGTGTCCATCCTCCATAGGGAGGGGTAGTTAGGTTTAACTTTCCTATTATTTGATATTATGCACAGTCCTTCAGTGAGGATCTTTGTGTCTGCCTTTCCTACTTCTGCTAGATTCTCCTTAGGGTAAATTTAAAAAATGGAATTGTTGGAGTAAGATAGGCTCATCAAGCTCAACAATTGCTTTCTAAATTGGTTCTGTCAATGTATATTCCAGCAGAAATGTACCATTTCCTCCATTTTTGCCAATAATTGATGTTTTATTTTAAAATTGGTATCAATATTATGTGTTGAATCATAGCTCATCGTTATTTTAATTTGTATCTACTGATTATTAACAAGTTTGAGCATTTTTTCAGTTTATTTAAAATTTGTACTGTGATTTCTATGATGTTTAATATACTTTTGCATATATTTCATTGGGTTGTAAATATTTTTCTTAGTAGTTTTTAAGAAATCTTTTTATTTTCCAGATAGATGGTTGGTTTATGGGATGGAAAACTTTTCGTGTCTGGTATCATGTTTCTTTTAACTGAAAAATCATTTGATTCTCTTCCCATCCTATTTGACTATGTGTGGAGCCTTTTGATTGTAAACTTCTTGTGATGGTTAATGTTAGAAACAAGCCAGGTTAATAATTTTAGGTGTTAAGATCAAGATTTTAAAAGTTCAGAAGTTTTGGTTTGAATTTAGTTTCTTTGTCATTTTGGGTAGTTGCTTGATCTTTCCAGTTTCTAAATAGGAACAATAATAAATGCTTTAATACATAATGTGTACACAGACATTCACAGACACACTCTCACCAGTACAAATACCACAGAGCCTCGGAACTGTATCCGTAATAAATTGAAATAATAATAAGAAGAAAAAGAATAGAACCAACAATGTTCATTTTGTCAAGGACCCTATTTTCAGAGTGCTTTTAGTTAAGTAAAATTTGGTTATTCTGAGCATTACCTAATTCAGATTTTAATGGTCCATGATGATGCTAGTGTACAGTGATTGATTTCTGCAGATTTCATATACTGGCACACATATATCTTCCTTATGAAATCACTACTCAAGGGTTTCATAATTTACACAAAAATCTATATAGCTACTGTTTTATTGAGTAGTCTTGTCTAAGTGTTAGATTTGCATCTATTTGTGGTAGTTCACTATATCAATATGTTCTTTGTAAACTGATATAATATATTTTTATGTGCATTTGTAAAAGCATTTATTGATTTAATAAATCAGATGATGGTCAGACATGCATCAGTGTAAATTGTTGTTTATATATAATGTAAGCATTGTTCTTTGGATAAAGTACATAATTCATCATTCAATTAACATAAATATATAATCAATCAGTAGTTTATCTCCCAAGGCCCAGCTCCCACAGGAGAGAAACTTTCTTTGATGCATGGAAATTACAAATGTTGCTCATTTGATGATTCTCCTAGAGTGTTTGTGCATTCTATAGAGTTTTAAATTTAGATTTATATCTGCTCATTTCACAGTAACAATTAAGTAGACTTGCCAGCTACCTAGAATGCATAATCTTTATCTCAAAAACAGTATGGCAAATTGTGAATGTTTTATTAAATTCTTAAGTCATTAAAGCTAACCTTTAAAAATCTGAATACAGTTATTTGAATGATTTGAAGGTTTTCGCTTTGGAATATATTCCAAAGAGAGATGAGAGGGAGAAATATAAGTGGACCACTTTTATTATTATTTCATAGTGATAAAATAATTTTGGACACTTTTATTATTATTTATCTGCCACTTTTCAGTGAGCAGTAGCAAAGTGTAGAGACCATACTACTTGCCAAGGTTATCTTTTGAGAGCTGACTATATTGACTGCTTCTTTTGGATTTGAATGAGTGCCAGTATTATCCTGTTTCTATCTGCTCTGATCTCCTCTTGCTTTCTCTGGGTAGTTTTTTAAAAAATTCTATATTTATTCAAGTAAATACATAAATGGTTACAAAACCAAACAATGCTAAGAAGCTTATATCAACCATATTTACCATATTTTAAAATAATATGCTTAAATCATGCTTTATCAATAAAAATTTTAGACAGCTTCTATTGAATGCCTGTTGTATTAGTGAGCATATGTCCCTCTTTTATCTCTTTATCCCACAATCTCTCACCACAGCCATTTCACAGTTTTTGGTTGCATCAGTAATCAACATGATATTGCAATGACTATATTGTTATACCATAGTATATATATTTTCCTTATTCACCTTTTTACTTTTCCTAGAGTTAAAAATTACTTAGGAATTTTTTCCCATTACCTCTTATTTTGCTATGTATCGATCACTGTTTTTTTCCCAGTAATTTCAGAACATTTGTCATGGCTCTAAGTAATTTTCCTAAATGGTCAGACACATCAAGTAAATTATCAGTGACACGTTTGTCTCTCTTCCTTCCCCGTCCTAGAGACTTTTCCAGAGCTCTCTTTTATACTTGAGTTTAAAACCTTCTCTGTAGGTCTGCTGCACATCTCTTATCCTTTAACTTAGCCTTGAGTCGTATCCTCTGTTTTCTGGATGCCATATTGTTTTGTTGAAACATAAACTCCTCTAGCTACTCAAGAAAAGTTGTGTTGGAGGTCATGTTTTTGAGTTGGGGCATGTCTAAAATATGTTTACATGATCCTTATTTTAATCGGTAGATAGAGACAGTGTGGAATTCTGCATTAGAACATATTGTCCTTCATAATTTTTAAGACATTGCTCAATAGTCTTCTAGTATTCAGTGCTGTTGGGTAATCTGGTATCTTTCTGATTCTAATTTCTTCATATATAACTTGTCTTTATATGTCTGGAAGTTTTTTAGATCTTTTCTTTATTCCTGAAGTTCTGAAATTTGTAGCTTGGTGTAGACTTTATGTCTTTCAGGTTTGCTGTTTACAGCAAGGCCTTTCGTTGTGGAGGTTCCTGTTCTTCCAGGAAAACTCCTTTTTTGGGTCTACCATTGAACTTCCTGTAATGATTCTCTGTGTTATGTGCACATTTCTGCTGCTGTTACCATAGGAAGATCCATGCACATATCTGGTTTAATCTGAAATATAAATTATTTTTTTTGTACTTTTATGGATCATAGATTCCATCTTCCACTGATTTTTATATATATTTTGAGGTGATTTATGAGGTAATATGGTTGCTTTTGCCTTATAATTTCATCAGCAATAGTAATAGAGAAGTACTCACATGCTGCTTATTTGTATTCTTTTTATTTGGAAGGAAATATAAAAAATATTTTCTTTTTTCTTTCTTTCTTTTTTTTCTTTTCTTTCTTTCCTTTTTTAAAGAAGCCTTCTGGTTTGGAAGAATTAGAGATTAGAATGGGTTTGACACCTGGTGGTACTTGAATCTCACTGGGTCCTGCTAATTTTCATTTCTGGTCTGGTAGGAACCTTTTTAGAGAAAAATAAGGAACAGCTTGTTTTTGTGTATATGCTCCTTCATGGTGTGAAATTTTCTTGGATTTCATTCTCCTTTTTCAAAGTATCAATATTTACGTATAACAGATTTAGCAATGTAACTCTGATATTGACTTTTGAAAAAGAACACAATTTTGTTTCCATGTGTGCAAACTATATGTTTTCTTAAAAATTTTTATATCTAACATGTTCTTACTTGAATGACTTATTACCTAGCCTCTGTGTATCTATTTCTATCTCTATATTTATATCTGTATCACTCTATCATTTATCTATAATCTATGTCTCTATCTATAAACACATATATGTGTGTATGCATACAGTCCAAATATATATATATATTTGAATGCTTTCCTACCCTCAGAATATATTAATGTGTTTAACTACCTTTTGGAAAGTGATTTGTTTATTATTACTGGTCATCTGTCAGTCAAATGGCATCTTGATTCCCCTTCTGGCAAACACAACTATGTGATTATGAACCTTTCTTCCTCATTCTACCTCCTAAAGCTTGGTAATTAGGCCAACTGTAGCACTAATCTTCTGAGGATCCCTGTTTCAAGCATAGCATTGCTGTCTGTCAGCTATTTGTTCCTACCTATCTCCATGGAAAACAAACACCAGTTGTTGAGAAATTACCCCCTCGGTGAAAATGGCAGACCCTCTCTCCAGCTCAGGGATAAAAGCCAATTATTTCAATCTAGTCATGTAACTGGTCCCTCTCCCCCACCTCCCCCTTCCTTCCCCAAACTGATTGGTTCAGGGCCCGCTAAGGACCTCTCTCTGGTCTCTGAGAGGTGAGGAGTTTGCTATGTGGCTTTGGAACCGACTCCCATTCTCATGTCTGATGTTGGGACTGCAGCATCCATCTTGTGGGCCACACAGGAAGTTAGCCCAAAGGTGAACCGATATGCTGTGAGTGACAGAGAGGAAAGATGGGAAGAACTTGAGTCCTTGATGACATGTCTTAGCTGCTGAATTACACAATCATGGAACACCCTGCTGCCCCTCCCCCCATATACTTCAACTTACATTTCTGCACTTACATAAGAAAATCAAAGTTCTTATTTATCTTATTTTACTTTTTTAGAAACAGGGTCTCCTTCTGTTGCTCAGGCTGGAGTGCAGTGACACCGTCATAGCTCACTGCAACCTCGAACTCCTGGGCTGAATTGATCCTCCTGCCCCAGTCTCTCGAATAGCTAGGATTACAGGCCTGTGCCACCACAGCCATCTAAATTTTAAAATTTTTTAGAGACGGTGTCTTGCTGTGTTGCCTAGGCTTGTCTCAGACTCCTGTGCTCAAGTGATCCTCCTGCCTCAGCCTCCCAAAGTGGTGGGGAGATTATAGGCGTGAGCTACTATACCTGGCAAGGTCCTTATTTTTAAAAGTCAGTTCTATGTGGGTTGTGGCAGTTGCAACCCAAAGCATTATTGCTGAAATGCATCACTGCTTTACCTTTTATTCCGTTTTCCATAGTGATTATTAATACTTGTTAACCTTCTTTTTGCTTTTAAACCAGTGGAATAAGTCATAGGCCAGGTTATTTGTCTAGCACTGTGATAATGATAAACCTTCTGAGAAATAAAAATCTGAATGATTTTTCTGCAAAAATGGTGTATCTATATCCTGAAGGACCTCATTACTTCTTCTGTCTCTGAAATATATTTATAGTGCAGTATGATTTTCTTCTTTATCAGTTTGAAGAGGAATAAGTTTTATTAATCTTCACCTTTTCAGAGTGATTTGAAATACATTACAAAGTGGAATGGCAGCAGCTAAGTTACGTTATGTCCAAAATAATAAGAACAATGTATGCTGACCTTTGGCTATTGATTACCATGTTGTAGACTTCTCCTGAAGTTACATGTTTAGA
>CAUYRT010087387.1:0-25917 GCA_963574885.1 Lepilemur ruficaudatus | reverse complement strand
CGGGGTATGGGTAAGTGTTTTATACCGGGGGTTCTGGGTTTGTGGGTAACACTGGGGTTTTCACTGTGTCTTCCGGCACTTTTGGAAAGGTCTTTTTTCAAGCCCAGCCTCCTTCCCCCTTTTTTTTTTTTTTTTTTTTTTTTTTGAGACAAAGTCACTCTGTTGCCCCGGGTAGAGTGCTCTGGCATCAGCCTAGCTCAGAGCAACCTCAAACTCCTGGGCTCAAGCGATCCTCCTGCCTCAGCCTCCCGAGTAGCTGGGACTACAGGCATGGGCCACCATGCCCAGCTAATTTTTTCTATTTTTGGTAGAGACGGGTATCTCGCTCTTGCTCAGGCTAGTCTCGAACTCCTGAACTCACACGATCCGCCCACCTGGGCCTCCCAGAGTGCTAGGATTACAGGCGTGAGTCACTGCGCCCTGGCTTCCTTCTGTCTTTATCTATATAGCCTGATTGTCCTCGCTGGCTGAAGGGAGATGTTCCCTGTAACTACATGCACCACTGGAAATTCCTGTTAGTTTAATTGTTTAGGTAGCTACTAAGCAGAGTTGCCAGCAGGTGGCCCCAGAACATCGTGGACGTATTTGCCCTTTTGCGTTCTGTAATTAATGAGTAAGGGCTTATTGAGCACCTACCCCCACTCTATGGTACAGGATACCAGGGGATATAGGGACGCTTCAGGGCATGAGAGGGAAGCCCTGGCTTCAGGGAGAATAGAAATATTTATTTTTCTTGTCTTTTTCTTTCACAAGATTTTGGCCCTTTAAAAGATTTATTCATATATTCATTCAACAATTATTTATTGGATGTTACTCTGTACCAGACTGTGTTCAGAAACTTGAAGTATATCAATGAATAGAACAAAGATCCTTGCTTTCATAGAGCTTGCATTCTAGCATGCAACAATAAAGATAATAAATTATATAGTATGTTAGAAGTGTTCTGAAAAAGGAAAAAAATAATAGACCAGTGTACAGGATGGAAGGGGTAAGATTGGTGGGATGTTCAAATTATAGTATTGAATAGGGTGATGAGTATTACGTAGGCTTTGTTAGGAAGCAAGATTTGAGCAAAGATTCAAAGGAATGAGGAAGTTAGCCAAGTAGAGATCTGGGAGAAGAGTGTTCCAGATACTGTGACAAAATAGAGCAGTTACGTTTACCCCTTTATAGATGAGGTAATTGTGGTTCAGAGAAGTGAAGTGACTTGTTTAAGGTCTTATGAGAGGTTGCTGGCAAAGCTGGTCTAGTTTCACCTCCTCATTTCTAGTCTTGTGTTCATTCATCAAATTGCATTACCACTCTGTGTTTGGCAAGGTGATGGAGCCTTCTTGTAAACCTGTGCAATACTTAGCCCGCTTAAGTGATGACTCAGGTCATCTTGGCATACTTCTTCCATTGGGTAATACCAAAACTATCTGTGACCTTTCTTTTTTACATAATCAGTAAATATTTATTTTACTAAATATTTAAATCAGTAAATATTTATCTTACTAAGTGCTGTAGAGGATAGAAATGAGGCATAAGACATAGGCCCTGTGCGTAAGGGACTAATAATCTATACTTAAACATTTTTGGCCATCATCTCCTCTCTTTCATCTACTTTCCCCACTTCCCCCAAAACAAACCTATTGATGGTCTCTACCTACAGCTTAGAATTAGGTCAAGTCCTTAAACTTGGTCACCCATTTTTGATTTCTAGGTTCCTGAATTATTCTCCAGATTCCTTTTGCTGTTGGTTGATATGTGGTACCCCTGGTTATCCTCAGGTCACAATTCTACTTCCTGTATTCTGTGTTGGACCCATTGTGGTACTGGGTTTATGCTTTGTTCTCTACTCCTCAATTAGATATCTCACCTGGATCCTTGTAGAACTGCCTCCTTGTCTCCTGTATTCTCAGTTGTTGAGACCTTTCTGCTTGAGTCTACCGAATTTGGGAGTCTGTGTCCCTCAGTTTGGGGATTTTGCCCCTTGGACACTGTGCTTGCCCCTTGAGTTGCCTCTCTGAGCCTGAGTCAGTTCTCTTTGTTTCTGGCCCTGAGAACTCTGGGCACGTGCCAAATCCCTTTCCCTTTCTGCCCACACTTGCTGGCAGGAGATTGTGGTGCCCTGTGTTAAAGTCCTTAGTTTTGGCACATGTGAAACAGTAGTGAAAGATGGAAGACTATATTTTTAGATAACTAATTGCCTGGGAACTAGTAGTTTAGAGGAAAAGGTGCTCAGTAAGCCTGAGTGGGTAAAAATGAGGAAGGTAGAACTTGAACCTGGTCGTGAAGGATGGGTAGAACTAATAGGTGTCAGGGAGATAACAGGGTGGGGGTGACATTGATGTGTTGTGGGCCAATAAGGAGATTGGCCTGAATAAAATACAGAGGGTATATTTGGGAGTGGCGGTAGGAAGAGGATAGATAGGCAGGGCTGGCCTACAGCACCTACAGCACCAGGTTGAGAAGTCTGCATTACAGCATCATAAAATATTCTTAAATACAGAGGTTCCTGGGAAGCTGGCATGAAGCCATAATGACAACATGTCATTAGGACCTATATGTCTACCTGAGTATCTTTGAGGATCTCGAATGTGTTATGTCCCTGAATGTCCCATATAAAAGATGTCCCCTCAATTATTTATCACAGCCTCCTATTTTTTACTTACTGTTTACTTGTTCAGTCTGCTCTAGCTCATCCTAGAATGAATGCTGCCAGAGGACTAGGACTTGGTCTGGTTCCCCATTGGATGCCCAGAATCCAGCACAGTATCAGATACATATTCAATGCTCTAAAAATATTTGTTGAATGAATGAGTGCCCTAAACTAAGTTTATCTATGTTTCCAAACCTGCTCTATTTTATCTTATTGGTGCTTGAATTCTGTTTTAGTGCTAACATTATCTATCTGGTCTGCTAAGTTGGAATCTTGGAGTTAATCTTGATGAAGACAAGAGCACAGGACCTGGCTGTTCCTGAACTTTACATGATTATTGTATTTCCCCTGAAGCTTTGTTTTATACTCCTTCATGTCAATTAACATACTGTAACTATTGCATTTGAGATATGGAGACTGAAAGCATCAAATGTGAACAGTGAGGCTAAAGGAATGGAAAATCATTGGGAGGCAGGGCTACCGGCAAGTTGTAAATTACATGTTTCTAAATGTAACTGTCAGGTTTCAGTCTGAAATGTTGGTTCTTGGTGTGCTCATGGCTGAAGAATGATGAGATGCACCAAAGTAAGGCAAGCATGAAAATGGGGTTTATTGAGGAGAGAAAGATAGGATTATAGAACAAGAGCAAGATACAGGTTTACAGAGGGAGATATATACACCACATATGACGACTGGACCCATTGTTGTAGCAAGAGAGGACAAAAAGAGAGCCTTGGTTATGGTCTTGGTCTTGTTTTATGGTGTCTGGATAGAGACCTCCCAGTGGTTCAAACGTCACCATGGAACCACTTTGACAGTTGGGAGTTATATGACCTGGTGCTTAGTAAGCCTGAGTGGATAAAAATGAGTAGTGAGTCCTACTATGCATGTGGATTTCCCACGATCCTCTCTGACAGCTGGCTGTTCTAGGTCACTTTCCAGACTCTATTGTACCTATGCTGCTTGACCTGTGGGCTAGAGAGTCCTCTGCATTCTTTTGCAGTTGGCGTACTAAGTTCTGATTGGCAGATTCATAGGGTGTTCCCTCCTCCCCCAGGTATGGCAGTCACTTGGAACAGGATTAAGGTGGGTCAGGACTAAGAAGGGGCCTGGGGCCCATTCTTGTCCTCCTTCCCAGGTTGGGCAATTGCACCAAGGCAAGACACCCACTTTCGTCCGTAGGGGACCTGGAATCCCTCACTATCTACCTAATATAACCATGGGATTAGCTGTTCTCTCTTCTTCTAAGGGGAAGAATCACATAATTGTTAAGAACATGGGCCCTGGAGTTAGAATGCCTGGGCTCAAATTCTGGCTCTCCCACTTACTAGCTGTTTGCAAGTGGGAAAACTGCTTAACTTTTCTGTTACTCAGTTTTCTCATTTGTAATATATGGGTAAGAATAATACCTCACAGAGTTATTGTGAGGATTACTACATGTGAAGTTCTTAGAGCAGTGCTAGCACATAGTAAATGCTCAATAAATGTTAGCTATCATCAGTTATTAATATTTGGTGGGCCAGGAGAGGTCCTGTAAGGATTTCTATTTCTTCTTCTCATACTTAAAATGCTCTCCAAGGACCATTGAGTGTCCCTGAACCCTTTATTTTTCTTTGCACCTGCCCTGACAATACCAAAACTGGAATTAACCTAACTCCATTTTCTTTGCTTTTTCTGCCAGGCTCTTAGGTGGCAAATATCACTTATGGTTGTGCCTTAGCTTCTCTCTACACATTTATGGTATTCAACCTGTCTGAGCTCTGAGTATTGCCTGGCAATCCCTTTCCTCATCCCTAGTGGATTCTCTTTCCCAAGCTCCTAAGCAGAGCTTTCAGACCTTTCCCAGTCTTTTCAAGCTTCCTGCCTCACTACCTCCCCATCTTCCTTTTAATAGATCACTTTACCTCTTTCTTTGTTAAGATGGGAGGAGTGATTCAAAAAGCATTAGGAGTTCAGTCTTGAGAAGAATGTTTCCTTGAATAAATGACATAGTAGACATTTAAAGGAGAGAAAAATCACTAGGTTACCAAGATTACAGTTAGTCTGTTCAGGTGGATAAAACAGTAATTTCCCATGTGATTATCAAGCTTATAGGTGTCAGTATTGCAAAAATTAGGGATAGAGTTGTTTACATTAGAGAGTTAGCATTTCATAGGAAAGAGCTCAAGGCTTCATTGACTTGGAAGATAATGCTAGGTAGAATCTTCTTCCTTATTTTTAGCTTATCTCAGGACATAAAAAATTCTTTTTTCCCCTCTCCAGTGGTGGGACTTGATATGCTCAGTTCATAATGGTTGTTGGGCAAGGAGTCAGTTTTGCTTTCTTCATAGGGGTCAACAGATATGAATTCTTCTAACTTCCATTCTTCTCAAAGGAATCCACTGGCTCACAGACCACTGAAATGCAGGGTCTCGGGCCCCATCACTAGAAATTCTGATTTAGTGGGTCTGAAATGGAGTCTAAGAATTTGATTTTCAAATAGTTACATTAGGTGATTCTGATGCAGCTCACCCTAGGAACCTCTTTTACAAAAATGAAGGTAATTATATCTTCACTAATTTTTAATATCCTTTTGTCTCAAGATTATGAGGTATTCCATTTCTTTCCAAGGCTGATTTCTCTGTGTGTGCCCTTGATTGCATTTTCATCATTTCTTCTAGGTCCTTGAACTAGCAATGATTCCCTTCTCTGGTATATCAACAATCTTTTATTTATTTATTTATTTTTTACAATCTCTGTCCCCCTTGCCTTACAGGTATTATTCATTCATTCAGTAAATTTTTACTGAGTGCCTCTTATGTTTCCAGCATATACTGATTTTCCTTCTTTGTAGTCTTCTTCTTTCTTCTTTGCCTACTCTCCCGTTTCCTCTTTACTACTATACTTCTTAAAAAATCTTTTCATACTGATTTGTAATAATAATTATAACCACAATAAGTAGTAATAAAGATAGCCACTAATGTTTATTGGGTGATTGCTGTGGACCAAATACTTTTCTAAGTACTTTATGTATGTTAATGATGTAGCATACAGTCCACATGTCAACTAAAAAAAAAATATATATATATATATATTATATAATAATCTGTTTCTGGGCTATTTACCCAGTTATATTGATCTATATTATCTACTCTTCTGCCAATATGCTACAGTTTTATTTATTGTAACTTTATAAAATACATTTTATTATCGTGACTTTTACTTAATAGAATTCTCTTCCTTTGGCTTCTGGAACACCACTTTCCCTGCTTCTCTTCCAACTTTGATTCATCTTTATCAGTGTCCTTCGCTGAATTTTCTTCTCTGCCTAGCTCACATGATTCTATTTAAAGCCCTTCAGAGCCTACCTCCAACTTGCTTTTCTAGCCACAGTTCCTGATACCCTTTTTACCTGCTTCAGCCAAAGACGTATACTCTTTGGTCCCTGAGCACACTATTTCCTCAATGTCTTTACACATGGAATTCTCTTCTCTGCTTGTAAAATCTAGTAATATTGCATGGCTCATTTGTCACAGCTCTATGTATCTCAGAGTATGTGCTGATTTAAGATCTTCAACATCTGGAATGCTCTGGCTAGAATTTGTGCATAAGGACCAAGCCAAGTTGAGGGGTGCTGCTTAGAGATCCTTCATATCTAGGGTAGAGCACACAGAGAGGGATAATCTGAGATCACAGGAATAGGTAGGGGAGCAGGGTCAAGATAGAAAATTTTGGCCATCAGAGAAATTGAATATAGGATCTTTATCTTTTAAAGAGTACAGGAGTGTGGTTGTTTGTTTATTATTAGCCCATAGTGAACTTCAAATAAGTCATGCACTAAGGAGGTCAGGTCAGAAAATGCCTGCTCTGGAATTGAAGCTATTGAGAGCCATTAAATATGATGAGATAAGTTAAATGAGAGATGAGTTATTTGCAGCAGTAATCCACCCTGGGCAATTATTAAGTGCTGCTAATGAGCAAGGGTGTTCCTCAAGTTTCCTTCAAAGACATTAAGTATGGTTGCATTGAAGTAGAAAAAGGAAAGTCAGAGGATGAGTATTAATTGGTGTGTCTCTAGCAATGTCCAAAAGATGGGACTGCTCTGGTCCTAATTGTTTGACTGTAGTTGTTTAGAGAGAAATATTACTGGAACATAAGACAGTGTTATGGTAGCAAACACATATGTTATGGAGTCAGATTTGGGTATAAAACCTGGCTTTGCTAATATAAGCAAATCATTTGACTTTCAAGATCTCAGTTTCCTCTTCGATAAAATGAATATAATACTTCTAATCATGAGGATTCTATGAGAATGAAATTAAGTAATAAATAACATATTAATATGTGTCAAGTGTATAGCATATAATGTAATGTTCCCAGCTCATAATGTACTCAATGAAAAGGTTATTTTTATGCTCTTCTTTCCCTTTTAGGAAAAAAAAAATGTTAAAATCATCAGGTTACCATAGCATGATACAGTAACCCTTGGAGAATAAAACTCCCTTGCTTTAAAGCTCATCTATTAAAAATAACCTCTGATATCTCTTGGATGAATCTATCCCATGGAAGGGAACATCTCATGGTAAACAACTGATTCCTGTTCTCAGTGCATATATATCTTGTAGTTAATAAATAAATAAATTGGACTCTTAAGACTTTGCTTAGTATGAATCTGTCTCCCAGAGTTTGATCACGTCAGAGTGTACAGAAAAAAAACTTGATTGATCTTCAAAAGTGAGATCCAGACTCTGGATGAGGTACTGAGATTCTATAAGATCCTGCCCTAAAACAGCCTACCTCATTCTCTTCTCTTCTTTTAGCTGCAACATTATGGTTCTTAGATTCTGGAGTCATAACAAAGAGAAGAGAAAACAACTAGGCATTTATAAGGAATTTCTTTTCTGTCTCTTACTAGAAAAATTTCTTGCTCCTGACTGCTTGAAATTTGGAAAGCAAAGAATAAGGTTGGGGTGTTGCCTGGAAAAAGGGTCAGGGTTTGGTTATCATGCTTGTAGACCCAGAAGCACAGTCATGTCACTGCTCCAGAATTGATCAGACCCAGGAAAGCTGTTTTATCTTAACTAAACGTAGCAGGGACTGAAGTATGCCAGTTTGTTAACTTACAGTTAGAAATGTGCTGTCAGAAACACTGGGTGTCTATATTCTGGCTAGTGAATGCTTTCTCCTTTTGGGAAAGTTATGGGAAGCCAGATTTTTTAGAAGGCTCCTTAGTGAGTCTGAAGTTTGAGCCAGAGGGTTTGTTGTGTGATTCAGCTGATGAATATCATCAGGCACTGATGTACTGATGCATCTATTTAAAAAACTGAGACTGGCTGGACCAGATATGCCAATGGACTAGCTTGTCAGAGCGCTTTCTCCCTTGAGCAGTCCCTGATGGGCATTCTAACACTGATCTTTGTGTCCTTCTTTTTCTTGTGAAATAATTTAAGGTTACAAATAAATGTCGGGAATAATATAGTGAACACCATCTTGCTTAAGAAAACTCTTAGTCTTGTTTACTTTGCCTCAGTCCCATTTTCTTCCTTCCCTCCACAGGTACCTACTATCCTGAATTTGGTGTTTATCATTCCCATAAAGATTTTATATTTGCCAAGTATATATTAACGGTATAGTTAATATATGGTATTGTTATGTATATTGTAAGTCTGTATAAATGGTATCACACCATATATACATGTTTTATAACTTTTTCACTCAATGTTATACTTTTGGAATTTGTCCATGTTGATCTCTCTCTCTCTGTGTATACACCTGTAGCCCATTACTTTTAGCTTCTGTATAGCATTTTATTATATGGGTATATCACTATCCATTCTTTTGTTGAACGTTTAAGTTGTTTGCAACATTTTGCTGTTATAGACTCCTGTGGGGTTGCCAAATGGCTTCCTAAGTTGTTACCAATTTAGACTTTTGCTGATTCATATGCTCCAACAGTGAATATTGGCAGACTTTTAGTTTTTTTCTAATCTGAAAGATATGAAAAGAATTTCATTGTGTTTTAATTATCTGTTTCCCGAGCATTGTTCTAAAAATGCCACTTGGCCATTCACATTTCTACTTTAGTGAATTTTCTTCCTGTAAGTTTTGCTTTTTTTTTTCTAATTTGATTTTTATAAGCTCTTTGTACAATCTGGCTATTGATCATTTGTTGTTTATAGGCATTATAAACATTTTATCCTAGTATGGGCTTGGTCTTTTTTACATTTTGAGAGTGTCTTTTGATTTATAGACATTTAGAATTTAATTGTGGTAAAAGTCATGAGTCTTTCCTTTGTGGTTTGTATACTTCCTGTTTAAGGAATCCGTTCTTACTTTAAGTTCATGGTCTCCTATATTTTCTTTAAAATTTTTAAAAAAATTTGGCTTATCACAGTTAGATCTTTAATGTACTTGGAATTGATTTTTGTATATGGTGTGAAATAGAGATAATTTTTTTTTCATATGGAAAATTGTTTACCTTGGCACCATTCATTGAAAGATTTGCCTTTTCCCACTGATATGCAGAGCCATTGCTCTTGCATATCAAGTATGCATGGGTGTGTTTCTGGAGTTCCATTGCTCTGTGTGTCTGTCCCTACAACAAACACTGTCCCCATACTGTCTTAAATAATGTAATTTGTTAATACATTTTGATATCTGATGAAATGACATTCCTCCCCTTATTTATCTTGAATATTATCCTGGCTATTTTTGACACTTTGTTCTTCTATGTACATTTTAGAATTAATATGTCAAGTTTCACAAAAAACCTTTAAACAATCAACTTTATTGAGGTATAAATATTTTATATATGATAAAATGCACTGATTTTAAGTATTAAGTATGAGTTCTGACAAAAGTATATATCCCTGACTCGGGGGGAGGGGGCAAGGGCAATATACGTAACCTAAACACTTGTACCCCCATAATATGCTGAAAAAAAGTATATATCCATGTAACCACCATCAAAATATATTGACAGATATAGAATAATTCTGTCACCCTAGGTTGTTCCATTGTCACTCTTCCAGCCAATTCACAAGCTCTACTCCTACCCCTAGTCAACCACAGATCTACTTATAATTTTATAGAAGATTTGTCTTCAGTGGTTTCATATAAATGGAATCAAAGTATGTATGTTTTTATGGCTGGTTTCTTTTAATGGACGTAATGTTTTTGAGATTCATCCATGTCATGTATATTAGTAGTTTATTCTTTTTTCTTGCTAAATAGTATTCCATTGTATAGCTATACCACAGTTTGTTTATCCATTCATGTATTTGTAGACATTTGGACTGTTTCAAGTTTGGGATTATCATTATTAAAGCTGCTATAAACATTCATGTAAAAATCTTCATGGGGGGTTATGTTATTTCACCTAGGTATAAAATTGCTAGGTCATATAGTAAAGTATATGGTCATGTGTTGCTTAATGATGGGGATACATTCTGAGAAATGCATCCTTAGGCAAACATCATAGAGAGCTCTTACATAAACCTAGATGGTCTAGCCTACTACACACCTAGTCGGTATGTTATAGCCTATTGCTCATACAGCATGTTACCATACTGAGTACTGTAGGCAACTGTAACACAGTGGTAAATGTTTGTATATCTAAATATAAAGAAAGTACACATAAAAATATGGTATGAAACAGTGGTTCTCAACCTTTTTGGCACCAGGGACTGGTTTCATGGAACACAGTTTTTCCGTAGACTGGGGGTTGGGGGATGGTTTCAGGATGATTCAAGCATATTACATTTATTGTGTACTTTATTTCTATTATTATTATGTTGTTAACCTCTCTGCTAATGATAATCTGAATTTGCACCTGCTGCTCCGCAGCTCCAGTTTCACCACTTCAGCTTCACCTCAGATCATTAGGCATTAGATTCTCATAAGAAGTGCGTAACCTAGATGGCTCGCATGTGCAGTTTTCAGTAGGATTTGCGCTCCTGTGAGACTCTAATGCTGCTGCTGATCTGACAGGAGGTGGAACTCAGGTGGTGATGCCAGTGATGGGGAGTGGCTGTAAATACAGATGAAACTTTGCTAGCTTGCCTGCTGCTCATCTCTTGCTGTGCAGCCCAGTTCCTAACAGGCCGTGGATGAGTACCAATCGGCAGTCCGGGGATTGGGGACTGCAGGTATAAAAGATAAAAATATGGTACACTTGCATAGGATACTTACTGCAAATAGAGTCTGCAGGACTGGATGTTGCTCTGCGTGAGTTAGTGAGTGGTGAGTGAATGTGAAGACGTGAAGGCCTATTTTATTGTAAACTTTATAAATACCATACACTTAGGCTACATTAAATTTACAAAAATAATCTCTTTCTTTAGAAATAAGTTAATCTCAGCTTACTATAGCTTTTTAAATTTATAAACTTTTTAATTTTTTAAAACTTTCTGACATCTCTGTAATAACACTTGGCTGAAAACGTACATTGTATAGCTGAAAAAAAATATTTTTTCTTTATATCCTTATTCTATAAGCTTTTTCAATTTTTAATTATTTTTTACTTCTTAAACGTTTTTGTTAAAAACTAAGACAAAAATCCCAAAACAACAAATGCTGGCGAGGATGTGGAGAGACAGGGACACTCTTACACTGCTGGTGGGACTGCAAATTAGTACAACCTCTGTGGAAAAGAATTTGGAGATGCCTCAAAGAGCTAAAAATAGAATTACCATTCGATCCAGCAATAGCATTATTGGGCATCTACCCAAAAGAGCATAAGACATTCTATAATAAAGACATCTGCACCTGAATGTTTACGGCAGCACAATTCACTATCGCTAGGTTGTGGAAACAATCCAAGTGCCTGTCAATTCATGAGTGGATTATTAAAATTTGGTATATGTTTACAATGGAATATTACTCAATTACAAGAAACGACAGTGAGCTAGCACCACTTCTATTATCCTGGATTAAACTTAAACCCATTATTCAAAGTGAGGTGACACAAGACTGGAAGAATGGGCTCCACATGTACTCACCATCAAATTGGTATTGACTGATTAACACCATGGTGTTCAAATGGTGGTGGTGTTCACTAGGGATTCAGGGGGTGGAGGGTAGACCCACATCTGAGGGATGGGGTGGGCACTGTGGAGGGGAGGGGCATGCTTGAAAAGCAGTTGGGGATGGGAATTAGGGGTCTCAATAGGGGGAAGGAAATCCTCTAAAACTGATTTATGTGATTAACTGTAGATCTTGGTAAATTCACTAATAATAATTTAATTGTACACTTAAAATGGAGTAAAGGCATGATATGTGAAGTACACTTCAATAAAGAAGAAAAAAAAAGATATGTTCCAATGTATCCTGCCTGATATTTTCTGGTTTCATTCTTAGGATATGACCTATAAACAAACAAAATTAAATCTAGATTTCTGGGCATGTTTTAATAAATTTATTAGGCTGTCTTAATAAATCTATTGGATATTTAATAAGCAGTGGTTAGGGAGTCATGAGCTTACATCTTCTGATAGAAAAAGGTAGTAGGATTTAAAATATTACAATGATGAACAGAAATACGGGAGGAAGACAGTAATAAAATTTCAGTAAGTAAGCCTACTTTGTTAGGAAATGTTGCATATTTTCAGTGGGCATCAAAGATTTGCAACATAAAGAACCATTAAGTTTAAGGTAGATCATAAAATCATGTTAGTAGAAGCCTCTACCAAGTTGGCAACTACTACTTTTGGCTTTAGATGAGTAGGATTTTGACATTGGGTCAACAGAAAAACAATGGTGTGATATTGGTCAGTGATGATTCCTTAAAGGTGAGTCAGAATAGAGATTTGGCTTGTTCATATCTCTTACGTATGACTAGGTAACAAGATTTGTGATGAGGCAGGCCAATAATGAAAGGTTGTGGAAGAGTTCATTTTTAAAGCACAAAATATATGCATAAAGCCTATATATGCACAAATTTTAAAGCCTATATATACATAAATTCCCTGTTAAGAGATTTGGTTAAGAAAAACTTGGTTAAGTGATATAGTATTGAGTCAATTTCTGAAAATCAGTACAGTAGGCAGAATGCTAAAACGACCCTCCAAATTCCCAGATACACACGCCCTTGTGTCATCTTCTTCCCTTGTAGGTAGGTAGATCATGATCAATGTCACTTAATGATTAGATCATGTTCAAGGCAAAGAAGGAAGGATTTTGCATATGTAATTGAGGTCTCTAATTAGTTGATTTTGAATGATCCAAAAGACACATTACTCAGTGGGACTGACTTAATCAGGTGAAAGCCATAAAAGCAAAAGAAGTTCCAGCCAGTCTGAAAGAGAAACAGCCATGTTGAAAACTGCCGGTGAGGAGGGGCAGCCTCTAGAAGCTGAGGACCTCAGCGCTATGACCACAAGCAACTAAATTCTACCGACAACCTCAATAAGCTTGGGAGACGACTGCAAGCTCCAGAAGAGAACTACAACACGGCTAATATCTTGATTTCAGCTTGTGGGACCCTGATCAGAGGGGCCCTGCTAAGCCTTGCCTGGACTCCTGATCCATGGCAATGGTGACATAATAAATGCACATTGCTTTAAGCACCTAAGTTTGTGCTAATTTCTTATCTGGCAATAGAAAATTAATACATTTGGGAACGGTTTGGGGTTTTTTGTTGTTGTTGTTTTGTTTTGTTTTTGCTATAACCAAGGAATAATCTGTATGATTTTTTTCTTGGTTACTAACTGGGAAAAATTCTGAATGGTTACTAACATTTCAAGAATGAAACATTTACCTCCTTAGGATAAACTGTACTGCAGGTAATAATATACTTTGACAAAATTTTTACTTCTCTTCAAAAATCTTACAGCCTATTAAAGATAAAACAAATAAGTAGATACACAGAGTTAGTCCTAGAGCTCTGCTGAACTTTAGAGTAAAACAAGGCTGACTGATATATTGGCAGAAGATAGGGAAATGGCAGTCCCTTGAGGTCCTGGTTAAGAAATTTTAAAAATTAAGAGGATATCTCAACAAACACTACAGTCATAAATACCAATAGGTATTATTGAATTTCTAAGGAGAAAATAAGCAGATAACTCTTTGAATTAAAGATGCTGAAAGAATCAAAAACAGATTTATAGCTGCAAAATATTCAACTTCATTGTATATCAAAGATGAAAGCATATTTCAGTTTTGTGTCATAAAGAAGTGGGCGATCAATATTATACTCCTGTGGTTCTGGGCAAATTTATATCATTGTCTTTCGAATTTTTTTTTCTTTTTCTTAATTTAGAGAATCGAAATATTAAAAGGAACAGTACAAAGTTTGGTGATTCATTTCTCTATTAGGTTTTCATCTATCGATTTTAGTACTCTGTTAGGTTTTGGTTTGAGAGGGTATGGTGCAAATTGGGGCAGTTGTTTGGAGGGGTTAGTCTTAAACTGATAGGTTCAGGCCCCAAAATATTTTACAATAGTATAAATTATACCCAGAAGTATGGCTACTTCTTTGAACTTCAATTTGTGTTAAGAGTAGAGGTAAGACAAGGTTTAAATTAGCTATGACCTGCTCGTGATCAAGGGCGTCCTCAGGACTGTCCAGGACTAGGCCATCAGGAGAGCATCTATTTGACAGTAGGTACTCACACCGCCCCATTTGCTTAGTGGACATGATGTCACAAAGGAGGAAATAATGTTTTTCAGTTAAAGGTCTGAGGGTGACAGTTAAGTGTTGGGACATGCAAAGTGTTTGAGGGTTATTAGAGGCACCAGGCACCTGAAGTTGTTTGCTCGCATGGAGAGGTTGGGTAAAAGTGTCAGGATGTATGGCAGATGTCTTAGGGCCTATCAATCAAAATTTTGAAAGGTTTTTCTTTAATATTTGGAGACATTTGCCGTTCTGCAATAAAGAGACATTGGACACTTGATTCCCCCCTGCAGAAACTTCAATAATTACCTATCCAGCTTCATTTTTGCTCTCTTTTGTTTCTCTGCATAGAGACCATTGCTGCAGCTGGTTTGTTTTTTAATGGTTGATTTTGTAAAGAAGAGTTGCAAAGATTGTGCTGAGAGTTCTCATAATAGTCTTGACCTAGTTTCCCCTAATGTTAACATCTCATATAACCATGACATGTTTATCAAAAGTAGAAAATTAACATAGCTATAATAGTATTAACTAAGTTATGGAATTTATTAGGATTTCACTCTATTTTCCACTATGTTCCTCTTCTCTTCCAGGATCTGGTCCAGCTTGTCACATTGCAATTAATCATCACGTCTCCTTAGTCTCCTCCAATTTGTGACGGTTTCTCAGTCTTTCCTTGTTGTTTGCTACCTTGATACTTTTGAAGAACACTGGTCAGGTATTTTGAAGAATGTCACTCAGTCTGGGTTTCTCATAAATCAACTGAGGCATGGATTTTGCAAAGAATACCACTGAAAGTGTTCTTCTTACATGTCAGGGATATTTGACGATTTATTACTGGAGATATTTACTTTGACCACATGGTGAAGGTGGTGGCTGACAGATTTCTCCACTGGACAGTTGCCTTTTGTCTCTTTCCCTACTCTATTCATTAGAAGCTTGTCACTAAATCTAGCCTACACTTGAGCTCCACCATGGAGAGAAAAGTATCAAAGACCTTACAGGCATATGTTAAAAACACCACAGTATTTAATAAATATTTTGGGGAAATATTGCTCTGAAAATATCTTGGTGATTTTTTAGTGATCATTCTTCTACATTCATCATGTGTAAGGAAGCTTTCTCCCTTCTCCATTAATTAATTTATTTGATCATTTATTTATATCAGCATGGACTTGTGTATATTTATTTTATCTATTGGGTTATAATTCAATACTACAATTGTTTATTTTGTTGCTCAAATTGTTCTAGGGTTGCCTTTGGGAGCTCTTTCAGGTTTCAGGTCAACTCTTGCTCATTTTGACATGCCCAATCTATTTAGCTACATATTTACTTATTTATGAGCCTTTGATTACTTTCCAGCACTACAAGATGCTTCAGAATCATTTTTATTTTCCCTGACCCAGCCCTAGAATCGGTCAACTCTCCAAGGAGCTTTGATTCCTTTTATTGAAGAATGGTATTTAGAATTCATGATATAAGCAACAATGGTGCTCACTGCTACAGAATTAGTATTGCTTGTTCATTCTTTCAGTAGACAGAGCTAGAAACTTATATGTATATATGCACATGTCAATATTTGTGTATTTACTTGTGTATATATATATGAATATTAAAATAAGCAAGCACTGAATCTGTCATTTCCAACTCCAAAGAGGGTTTTTGTTTCCTGAATCCTCACCAGTATTTGGCATTATAAGTTTTTTCTTTGTTTGTTTTGTTCTGTTTTTGCCATTCTGATACCTGTGCAGAGGTATCTCAATATGGTTTTGATTGTCATTTATGTATATTCTTTCACAAAATGTTTAAGCAGATCTTTCCCATTTTAACTAAGTAGTGTGGGTTTTTTTGATTGTTAAATGTTTTCTGTATTTCTAGATAAAAGTATTTTTCTGAAATGTAACTTATAAGTATTTTCTACCACTCTGTTGCTTATATTTTCATTTTTATTAGAGTAGCTTTTGAACAGCAAAAGGTTTTTAATTTTGATAAATGTTATTTATCAAGTATGGGTTTTATGGCTCATGATTTTAGCATTGTATCTAAGAATTCAACACCACACCCAGGGGCATGCAATCTTCCTTGTCCTAGAAACTTTATAGTTTTATGTTTTATATTTGGGTCTATGATCCACTTTGAGGTCAATTTTTATATTGGCATGAAGTATCTACCAAGGTTTATTTATTTATTTTGCATGTGGATGTTCAATTACTTCAGTACCATTTGCTTAAAAGTGTATGCCTTTTCTATTAAATTGTCTTTGCATCTTTTTCAACAATCAGTTGACAATATTTTTGTGGGTCTATTTCTAAGATATTTATTCTGTTCCATTTATTTATGAGCTTATTGTATCAATACCACTGTCTTGAATGGTATAGCTTTGTAACAGCCTTATAATCTGGTAGTTGTCAGATCTCCCTTCCACATTTTACTTGTTTATACAAATGGTTTGGTTAATCTAGCTTATTTGTCTTGCCATATAAATTTTAGAATCAGCTCATCAATATTTACAAAAGTTAGTTAATATTTTTATTGGGGTAGTGTTGAATCTATGAATCAGATTGGTAAGAATTAACATCTCAAATATTCAGTGTTTCAAACACTGAATGAATCTTTATGTATCTCTTCATTTATTTAGATCATCTTTGATTTTTTCCCTCAGGTTTAATTTTCAGCATATGTATTCTGCACATATTTTGTTACTTTTATACCCAAGCATTTCATTTTTAGTGCTATTATTATATTCCCCCCCTCATGGCTATTTACGATTTTCTCGTGTGTGTGTGAGCATGTGTGTGAGAGATTGTGTGTGTGTGTGTGTGTGTGTGTGTGTGTGTGTGTGTTTGGTTACTTGCTTGCTTGTTTGGTTTTCAACAGTTTGAATATGATTGATATACGTTGATGGGAATTCTTGGAATTTATCCTGCATGTTTTCTCTCAGCTTCTTGGGTCTGTGGTTTGGTATCTGTTATTAAATCTAGAAAATTCCCAGATATCATTTTTTAAAATATGTCTTCTACCCTGTTATTTCTTCTCCTTCTGAAGTTTCCAATTACATACGCGATAGACCAGTTGTTATTACACCACAGGTTTTTGGTACTCTCTTCTTTTCTTTCAATGCTTTTATCTGTTCACATTTCAAGTTTGGTCAGCTCTATCAACTTAGCTACATGTTCACTCATCATTTTCCTCAGCTGTGTTGAATCCACAGGACACGTGGTTTTATTGCATTTTGCTTAATTGTACTTCACAGATACTATATTTTTTACAAAGAGGTCTGTGGCAACCCTGTGTTGCGCAACTCTGTCAGTGTAATTTTTCCAACAGCATGTGCTCACGTTGTGTCTTATCACATTTTGGTAATTCTCACAATATTTCAAACATTTTCATTATTATTATATCTGTTGTGACGATCTATGTATGATCCGTGATCTTTGATGTTACTGTTGTAATTGTCTTGGGGTGCCACAAACCAAGTCCATATGAGACAGTGAACTTAACCGATAAATACCGTGTGTGTTCTGACTGCTCCACTACCTGGCCATCCCCCTACCTTCTCCCTCTCCTCATGCTTCCCTATTCCCTGAGACATAGCGATGCTGAAATTAGGTCAGTTAATGATGCTACAAGGCCCTCTAAGTGTTCAAGTAAAAGGGAGAGTTGCACGTCTCTCACTTTAAATCAAAAGCTACAAATTATTAAGCTTAGTGAGGAAGGCATGTTGAGAGCCAAGATAAGTCAAAAGCTAAGCCTCTTGTACCAAAAAGTTAGCCAAGTTGTGAACTCAAAGAGAAATTTTTGGAAAAAAAGAAGCACTATTTCAGTGAATACATGAATGATAAGCAAATGAGAAAGTCTTAATGGTGATATAGAGAAAACTTTAGTGGTCTGGATGGAAGATCAAACTAGCTACAACATTCCCTTAAGCCAAGGCCTACTCCAGGGCAAAGCCCCAGCTCTCTTCAATTCTATGTAGGCTGAGAGAAGAAGCTGCAGAAAAAAACCTTTGACGCTATCAGAGGTTAGTTCATAAGGTTTAAGGAAAGAAATCATCTCCATAACCTACAAGTACAACGTGAAGAGCTGATGTAGAAGCTGCAGCAAGTTAACCAGAAGATCTAGCTATGATAATTTATAAAGGTTGCTACACTAAACAACAGATTTTCAATGTAGACAACAAAGTTTTCTATTGGAAGAAGATGCAATCTAGGAATTTCATAGCTACAGAGGTAAAGTTAATGCCCGACTCCAAAGCTTCAAAGGACAGACTGACTCTCTTGTTCGAGGATAACATAGCTGGTGACTTTAAATCGAAGCCAATGCTCATTTACCATTCTTACAATCCTAGAGCCCTTGAGGCATATGCTACATCTACTCCACCTGTGCTCTATAAATGGAACAATGAAGCCGGAATGATAGCACATCTCTTTACAGCATGGTTTACTCAGTATTTTATGCCCATGTTGAGACTCACTGCTAAGAAAAAAGAATATATTTCTCTCAAAATATTACTCCTCACTGACAATGCACCTTGTCACCTAAGGGATCTGGTAGATATGAACAAGGAGATTAATGTTATTTTTATGTCTGCTAACACATCCATTCTGCAGTCCATGAATCAAGGAGTAGATTTGGCTTTCAAGTCTTATTTAAGATGCATTTCATAAGGTTATAACTGCCATAAATAGTCATTCCTCTGATGCATTTGGGAAAAGTATATTTAAAAATTTCAGGAAATAATTCACTATTCTGGATGCCACTAAGAACATTCATGATTTTCGGGAGGACATCAAACTATCAACATTAATAGGAGTTTTGAAGGAGTTAATTCCAACCCTCATGGATGACTTTGAGGGGTTCAAGATTTCAATGGAAGCAGTAACAGCAGATTTTATGAAAATAGCAAGAGAACTACAATTAGAAGTGGAGCCAGAAGACGTGACTGTATTGTTGCAATCTCATGATAAACCTTATATGGATGAGGAATTGCTTCTTATGGATGAGCAAAGAGTTTTTTCTTGAGATGGAATCTTCTCCTCATGAAGATGCTGTAAACACTGTTGAAATGACAACAAAGGATTTAGAATATTATATAAGCTCAGTTGATAAAGTAGTGGCAGGATTTGATAGGATTGGCTTCAATTTTTAAGGAAGTTCTACTGTGGGTAAAATGCTATCAAACAGCATCACGTGTTACAGACAAAATCTTTCAAGAAAGGAAGAATCAATTGATGCAGCAAAATTGTTATGTTAAGAAATTGCCACAGCCTACCCAACCTTCAGCAACTACCAACCTGATCAGTCAGCAGACCCTGATCAGAGGGAAAGACTCTCTACCAGCAAAAAGACTATGACTCCCTGAAGCTCAGATGATCATTAGCATTTTTATCAATAAAGTATTTTTAAATTATGTACATTGTTTTTTAGACATAATACTATCGCACACTTAATAGAGAGTATAGTGTAAATGTTGCTTTTGTATACACCAAAATATTCATGTGACTCACTTTATTATGATATTTACTTATTGCAATGATCTGGAGCCAAACCCACAATATGGCTAGGGTATGCCTGTACTACTGAGCCTATTAATGATGAGATTATCTATGTTTGTTGTGGTGTTTTTGATTTCCAGCATTTTCCATATATTTTTTTCTTATGGTTTCCATCTCTCTGCTAAAATTACCCATGTAATCTTCTATGTTATCTAAGTTTTCCATTAGAAATTTTAATACATTAATCAGATGTATTTTCAATTCTTGATAGTCTTAACATATGTATAGTGCTTGAGACTAGTTCTGATGATTATTTTCTCTCTGCAGGCTTTGTTTTTGATAGGTAGACCTACTGTATAGGACAGTAGATATTAAGCTAAAGTATTTTTCATGACTGAAAATGAGTACACCTTACTTTCTGCTAGGTCATATTTTTTATTGTTGATCTTGTTAAGAGTTGGAATGGGTTGAAGCTTATTGTTGGTATGGTTACTCTCTGTACCCAAGGCTTCAAGTTCTTCTAGTGATGTCTTGTGTTGATGCTATTGGCTAATTTTTCAAAATTTTTTTCCTCTAGATATATATGCTTCCTGATTGGCTTTGTTCTCCCCACTGACTTTAGATCTCCACTTTATACTGCTCACCAGAAAGGGCCTCTCTCTTGCAGCTCTCCTAACTATATTCCACCATTATTTTCACTGGATTCCTGTGAGTATGATGGTTGGAGAGAATATGATGGAAAGAGAGGAGAAATCATTCTCTAAAGTTCTCATTAAGCTGTATCCCTAGCTTAATCAGGTATTATAGACATGGGTCTCAGGGGTGAGGCCTTCACAAATGCCCATGACCCTCCTCCAGACATAACCTTTGGCTTAATATTCATTCTTCTCTTCCCCAAGTGGTATATATTTTTTTACTTCTTGTTCTTCTCGTACAACTGCAGTAGATTTCCATATGTGCCCTCAGGCTACAAGTTTTGGTGGTGATCTCCTTCCTGCCTATTAAGCTTGTTTTATAGGTGTGATAGGGAAGATGAGACTGGGTTGATACTAGGCAGTGGATGCAGTTTCCAGCCAGTATCATGAGGGAAGCTTTCTCAAGGTTTTCTCCAGCATTCCCCGTGAGCATTTGGTGGGTTCCTAGAGGAAAATCCTGCAAGAGGGTGCAAACTTACAGTAGCCTGTGTCCCTCTGTGGCTTCCAATTTTTATGCCCGCCTACACTCAGACATTAGCATTTAGATAAAAATTTCTAATTGACTTTCAGTAACAGCTTTTATGGCATTCAGCATCTGTGTCTCAGGCAAGCAAATTCCTGGGTCCTGTTTCTCCCTGCAAACACATTTCTCACTCTTGATTTAAGTTTATATTTTCCCTGCAACACTCATTGTCTCACAGTGAAAGTCATCAATTTGTAGGGGTGTTTTTTCCAGCTTTTTTTCCTTATTGTAAGGATGGAAGAAACACTATCAAGTTCTTCTCATCTCTGAGATGACACCAGAGCCCAGACACTGCTTTTTATGTAAATGGCTTACCATTTGGGTTGAATAAATTCATTTTCCAATATTGTGTTTTTTAAAAAATAGTTTTCTCTGGAAAGTCATCCTATCCACTAGCTGTGTGGAATCATTAGGAGATTATAATAAATCATAGAGTAAATTAGAAAATAATGCTAAACTGTATGCAGTTGGCAATCATTTTTGCATGATTATTGTAATCAATTTTTATGAGGAGTGTTTATAAATCTAAATAATAACTCGTGTCTTTTTTATTAATTGTGTGACTCATAACGCTAATTTCAAAAGCAATAAATTTGTTAAATGGAAGCAGCAGTAGTAATTTTACACATCAATTTTATATTCCATATTTGGTGGAGGATAATTTGTCAACAATGGTTCTCTTTATCAGAATATCAGACAAGATAATAAATCAAGTTTTAAAATTAATGACACTATAAAACTCACAAAATCAACCAAATCCCAATGTGAATAATGTGTGTTCATATCAGAGGGGAAAATGTCATTTCAGATTAAAATCATTGGCAAAACACTGAGAGATATTCCTACTGATTTCAATTTCACCAGCCAATCACATTTATATGTACATCTGTGTGTGTATATATGTGTGTATACGTATACATACACACACACGCACACACATATATGGCTATATGGTTCATTTCTCTATCTGGTTCATTTTTATGAGTTATATTCAAATTGAACACATCATAATCCAAATAAGTTTTTATTTTCTTTTTCTTAAATAATTCAAATTGCAAGAAGTGTCCATTGTTTCAGAGTCTTTGTTGGTCTCTACGTCCTAGGTATCCACCCATTTGACTCTTGAGATATGTATCCAACTCTCAATTCCCTTTAGTTTAACTCCAGTGGGGTGAATAAGAGAATCTGGTAGGAGCCTGTCCACAGTGGCTCCAAATGACTTAATGGACCCCTCTCTTTCCATTTTCCTAGCTGAATGGGGAAGTAGATAGACCCTTCTCGAGGACCAGGTAAGCCTCTTGTCCATAGTCTAATAAAGCTTATTGTACCTTGCTAAGATCTAGAATGTGTTTTAGAAGATAGCTAGTTTCACTGCGTTCTCTAATAATTTGTACTTGGAATAGTTGGCCATGTAAGATTTCAAAAGGACTGAGCTTTAGTGTCCTTTGGGAGAGGCCTGAACTCGCATTAAGGCAATGGGAAGATTTTTGAACCCAATCTGTCTTGGTTTCTTGACACAGATCAACTGAGGTTCTTTTTAGAGTTTGGTTGGTTCTTTCAACCCTGCCAGATGCCAGATGCTGCCAGGAGGTATGTAAATGGTAATCTACCTCCAAGGCATTTGTCAGTCCCTGTGTTACTTTATTTTTTATTATTTTTTTTACATAGTATTAATATTTTATTATGTAAAAATGAAAAGATCTTAAACAAGAAAGAGATCTGAAACAAATGTGTCAAAACTTATCTCTGAAGTCTGAGTGGTAAATTCATCGGGTGTCAGGCAGGTGGGAGAGGTAGGAGGAGATGGGTATGTTCACATTTGATGGGTGCAGTGCGCATCGTCTGAGGGATGGACACCTTGAAGCTCAGACTTGGGTGGGGAAAAGGCAATATATGTAACCTAAACATTTGTACCCCTATGATATGCTGAAATAAAAAATATAAATAAAATAAAATCTTCAGGAAATAGACTTTGATATGAATTTATAATGGGAAATCACACAAACATCAAAGTACTTAATAGCTATTAACAGAACGATATAGTACCCTTTGCCTGTACCATCGCATTATTTTCATTAATATACTTAAACAGAACACTATAATGCAGTGATTACTGACTACTAGATACAAAATGACAAATAATGTTAACACAATTCAATGTCTTGTTGAATTGCCATCTGTTGAATTTGTGGTGTTTTAGCCCAATATTTTGTACCATGAAGTATTTAATTTATAAACCTTGTGATCACTGTTTCACTGAAAAAATTCACAATAGCAGGATTTAGAAAGATTTCTTTTTTAAACAAAGGCCTTTGAAAGATAGTGATTCCAATCGAATGATTTGACGTGAGCACCATTTCCTCACTTTGAAGAAATAACCCAAGTTAACATACTTCCAAATACAGTATTTAATGCTGGACAGTGTTTGGTGTTCAATGACATTAATTCTGCGATGCCTCTGTTTATTTCTCAATTTGTTTTTTATAATCTTTCATAGGAACAAGGGAAGTGGTTCTTGAATGTGGTGGTTTCAGCTCTTCAATGAGGTTTTGTATAAATAAATGCCTTGATGTCCAAGGCATGTTGAGAGACAACACTGAAAGATTACCAACCAAAATATCTGATAATCTTACCAAAATAAAAAGCAATTTTGGACATACAAAATAGTGTTTCAATTATGCTATTCAATATTTTTATAGAATTACATTATATAATAATAGCACTTGTTTTCTGTTTTTTTAAAATTAATAAAAATATGTTTGAATTAAAATTATAAAATATAAATAACATATAGCAGATAAAAATGGGAAAATAACATTGTATATAAAGAGAACTAATGAAATAACCAGATTAAAAAATATAAAAACATTAAAAATGTCTTCAGTTTTTTAAAAGACATCACTTCAAAATAAACCCATAAACTTCACAAGATAATCAACAAACCAACCAACTAGATATGATTTTTAAAAATTAGATTTTCCTAAATTCTTAAATTCCAGTGAATAGACAAAACTGTAAGGAAACAAATAAAAAATGCATCACATTCCTTTAACTTTTTATCACTATGTGTTAGGCCTGAGGGAAGATGTCATAATATGTTCTGTGTTCCTATGGGAAAAAAGTCACCAGAAATCCACAGAATTAAACACACTACATTTTGCAAGGCTTCAAATACCCAGTGAAACTGGGCGCAGTGACTCAATTCTATAAACCCAGCATTTTAGGAGGCTGAGGAGGGTGCATCGCTTGAGGCCAGGAGTTCAAGACCAACCTGGGCAACCTCACAAGACCCTGACTCGACAAAAAATAAAAAAGCCTAGTGTGGTGGTATGCACTTGTAGTCCCAGCTACTTGGGAGGCTGAGGAGGGAAGATCACTTGAGCCCAGGAGTTCAAGGTTACAGTGAGCTATGATTGTACCAATGCACTCCAGCCTGGGTGAAAGAGTAAGACATTCTGTCTTAAAACAAAAAACAAAACAAGGCCGGGTGCGGTGGCTCACGCTTGTAATCCTAGCACTCTGGGAGGCCGAGACGGGGAGGATCATTTGAGCTCTTGCTCAGCCTGAGCAAGAGCAAGACCCCATCTCTACTGAAAAATAGAAAGAAATTAGCTGTAGAACCAAAAATATATATATAAAAAACCAGCCGGGCATGGTGGCGCATGCCTGTAGTCCCAGCTACTCAGGAGGCTGAGGCAGGAGGATCGCTTGAGCCCAGGAGTTTGAGGTTGCTGTGAGCTAGGCTGATGCCATGGCACTCTAGCCCGGGAAACACAGAGAGACTCTGTCTCAAAAATAAAACAAAAACAAAAAACCAAAAATGTCTTTGAGCACAGAGGGAGAGGTCAGGGGAGGCAAAAAGTTTCCACTTACAAAATTCTGTGTTAGATGATTGTTTAAAATTATTACTGTCCAGGAAAGTTAGCACAGGCAGCCAAAACTCTCAAAATAAGAAGTTCAAATACACAGGGTGCTCTTTATATGTTAGAAATATACTGCTCAAAGGGGCCGGGAAGGGTGGGAGGCTGCGTAGAGCTGAGGGATGAAAAATTACTTGTTGGCTACAATGTACACTATATAAGTGATGCCTTCACTAAAGGCCCAGACTTCTCCAGTACACAATATAGCCATGTAACAAAGCTGCAATTATACTCCCTAAAACTTTAAAATTTATAAACAAAAAATTTTAAATAGAAGTATAGTGTTCTTTAACTGGGTTGCAATATTAAACACAGGCTTACAGATTCAATGCAGTCTCATACTGTGAAGAAATTGTACCTGAAAAATGCAAACTTCTCTTTCCTATAGGCCACCGTGTCTTCCTGGGTAACACACTGTGATGCTGGCTGTTAATATCTGAATTCTGCCTTCTTAACACCCATTCTATATTCTAAGGCTCTCAAGAATCTCTGAAATTCAGTTTCTGCAAATGCCACAGCTGGGTCTGAAATACCAAGTAACTGCACATTTCAACACTCTTCCCTCATACAGAACTGTCAATCGTTACAGTCTTCCACAGCCTCCATTATTTATAATTTTAAATGCAGCCTATTTTATTGAGGACTGGCTTACCTAATGAGAACATCTAAAAGATCATTAAGACAATGATTCCAAGCGATGTACTTTTTGGGTTCGTCCTCATATCTCAGGTGTTGGTTTCATCGAGAACTCATTGCTCCTCGTGTTCTACGCGTACCTATATTTCATTCAGTCTCATTCCAGGAAGCCCATAAATTTCACTTTCATTCACCTGACATTAGTCAATGCTTTGGCCATCACATTCGTGTTCACACTGGACATCATGCCATCCTTTGGAATAACAAGTGCTCTGAATGATGTCAGATGTAAAGCAATTTTGTATATGTACACAGTGACCCGGGGTCTTTCCATCTGTACCACCGCCCTGCTGAGTACATTCCAAGCCATCACTATCAGCCCCAGGAATTCTAAATGGGCATGGCTTAAGTCTAGACTCT
>CAUYRT010087385.1:0-10189 GCA_963574885.1 Lepilemur ruficaudatus | reverse complement strand
TGTCTATAATTTTACTTTCATAAATCTTTAAAAATAAGGCCGAGGAGGTGGTAATGTTATCATTTTACGGAAGCAGAAACTGAAGTTGTGACTTGCTGGCGGTTACAAAGCTGGCTGGTTGCTGAACTGAGTTAGACCCTGTATTCCTGATTCTGGTTCTAGCTCTTTCTATCAGACCAGCCTCCCGATGGGTCATCAGCATCTCTAGAGACATTTTTAGGCGCTACATTACTGTTCTATTGCAGCTGTAACACATTACCACGAATTTAGTGGCTTAAAACAACACAAATCGGTTTACACTTCTGAAGGTCAGAAGTCCTCAAATTCAGGTGTCAGCAGGGCTGTGCTCCTTCTGGAGGCTTCAGGGGAGGGTCTGATTCCTTGGCTCTTCTAGCTTCTGGAAGCTGCCTTCCCCTGCGGCTTGGCTCGTGACCTCTGCCCCGTGTTCAAAGCCAATAGCGTAGCATCTTCCAGTCCGTCTCTGGCTTCTGCTGCAGCCGTCACTTCTCCTCCTCTGACTCCCTCTTACAAAGGCCCCTTGTGATTATATTGGACCCACTTGGGTAATCCAGGATGATCTCACCATCTCAAAATCTTATCCCCCTCACATCTGCAAAGTTCCTTTTGCCATGTAAGGGCATATGTTCACAGGTTCCTGGGATTATCAGGATTAGGCATCTCTGGGGGACCGTTATATTGTCTTTAATATATTCTAAAAAATCTGGTGGTAGTGAATTCGGGAAATGCTGGACTAAACAAAGTTAAATAGGACTTCTCTGAACTTTGAAGAAGAATAATTACCGTAGCTTATATGTGTTGAGACTTTATTTGTGAAGCACTTTAACTTTTACATGCATTATCTCATTTCATTCTCATGGCAATACTGAGGAGTTCTGTTCTCATTTATCTAACGAAGAAGCTGAGGTTCAAAGTTAAGTAATTTGAGATTACCCAATAGATACTACGTGTGCTAATTGAGTGATGATGCAAAAAGCCCAGACTTCACTATGCAATATATCCATGTGACAAAACTGCACTTGTACCCCCTTATCTATAATAATAATAAAAAACAAAGTAACATGCTCAAGGTCACACTGCTAATAAGCGGCCAAGCTGGGACTCAAACTCAAATGTATCGATACTAAAGCCCGAGTCTTGGAGATTCACAGTCTTTAATATTCTAACATGTAAGGCAGGGGATTTAGGATGCAGAACTGTCCAGGTTAATTTAGCCAGGATCTTGGTATCTTACCAGGCTAGTGTTATTCAGAACACACTTTATGGAGTGATATAGACTGGTGATCTCTATATGAATGTTACCCAATAGAGCTTTCTGCGATGCTGGAAACGTTCTATGTGTGCACTGTCCAGTATGGAGCCTTCATGTACTACTGAGCGCTTGAAATGTGGGTAGGACAACCAAGGGGCTGAATTTCAAATTTAATTTTAATTATTTAAATCGAAATAGCCCCATGTGGCTAGTGGCTCCATCGGTGACTTCCAATGTTTTGGTGTGTTTGTGAGGAATATGGAAAGACGTGAGCAAAACCAGTGGTTTCTTCAGCCCCAAATCTTTGTCAGTGCTCTGACAGTACATGTAACTTCGCATCCTGCCTCTTATTTTCCCAATTTCCCTTCATTTCTAATATGTTCATGTAATTGCATGATTTTGCCACTGCACTAAGCTGCTGCTGCCGAGTGTGAACTGTTGATTAGTGGGCAGTGCCCCCTTGTGACAACTCAACATTGTCATTGTTCAGCTGATGGAGAAAAGACTGAACGTGATGTTCTCAGGGCAGTTTGTGGTGTCGATGAGTAACATACAAAAATAGATTGAATGAAGGCTGGTGACTCTTGTTCAATAGGACAGGGATGGAGCTATTGAAAAATATTTTTAATTCAGATAAGCATATTTGAGTATTTATAGACTGGGGAAACGAGAGACAAAAAATGGTTCAAGAAGCCTGTGAGAGCAGAGGTGGACAGTCTTCGCCTAAACTGTGGTTTGAGGGCCAGCAGCATTGACACTGCTTGGAATCTTGTTAGAACTGCAGAGTCCCAGGCCCCACCCCAGACCGCCTGAGTCAGACCCTACATTTAACAAGAACCTCAGATGATTCATCTGCATGGCAAAGTGTGAGGAGCTTGGTGTACAGTACAGCATAAGTGTTTGGTGCGTGGACTTTAGATTTACAGAGAATGGGTTGGAATCCCAAGTCTGCCCCTTACTAGCTCTGTGAACTTGGCCTAGTTGCATTTTCATGCCTCAGTTTCCTCTTCTGTATATGAGGAATAGTAGCAATACATTCCCCATAGGATTATCGTAAGGCCACCACCACCGTCACCATCATCAGTAACATTTAATGAGGGCTTATCACGTTTTAGACCATGTTGGAAGCACTTTTTATGTATTCATTGGTGAGATGATAATGAAGGATAAATGCCTGGCAAATGGTAAATGCTCATCAAATTTTAAAAAGTGATGGTTGTGATTATTGCAATCACACTAAAGCCTGGTCTTCAAGCCAGTGGAACGGAATGGAGTGCCTCAACTGAGGAAGTAAAGACTGGCTTTGGCAACCGAGGGTGGGGTGTTGAGGCCTGTTAGGAGAAGTAACTTTGAGGGCTGAATTCTGAACCTCTAACCCACTCTTTGCGTTATTGATCACTGCAGAGAGGATTCTTGCAAATGAAATCAGTTATCAGGCAGCTCAACTAATCTAGCAAACAATGGTTTAAAATAGTGCTTCTCAAACTCTTCGGTCTTAGGACGCCTTTATAATTTTAAAAACTTGTTGAAGACCCTGGAGAGATTTCTGTATGTGGGTTATATCTGTCAATATTTACCGTATTAGAAACTCAGGCTGGGAAAAACTTAAAATATTAATTCATTTTACAATAACAATAATTGACCCATTACATGTTAATATAAGTAATATTTTTTATTAGAAATAACTACTTTCTAAAACAAAAACATTTTAGTAAGGAGAGTGACATGGTTTTACGTCTTTTCAGCTCTTTAGTGTCCAGCTTAATAGGATGGAGCTGAATGTTCCCATCTGCTTCTGCGTTCTGTCCGTAGCAGCATCACATCATGTAGCCTCTAGAAAACTCCAGTGTACACTCATGAGAGAATGAGAGTGAAAAAGGCCAATAAAATTTTAGTATTATTAGAACATTGCTTCGATCTTGTGGGCCCCCTGCAAGGATCTCGGGGGCTCCCAGAAAACCGGGAGTTCAGAAGATTAAAGCACATTCACTGTAAGCAAATATATGTAGTCAAAGAAAAACCATTTACTCTTCTACATTGATTAACTGCTGAATGGGACAGCGCTCTGCTGGGATTCCAAGTTGTACTTGAAATTAACGAAACAGAATTTCTGTAAGGATTATAATTCTTTTCACCAATTCAGATTTGTCTTACACACTGGCTTTTACTGTACTTCTGCAGGAGTTTTTCATGAGGTGAACTTGGCAATTGCCTTTAGATTTCCAGTTCAGCTGAAGAAAATTCGTTTGGCACTTTGGTTTCTTTGGCCATTCCTGCTGCTAGTTGGGAACGTGGTGATGAGCTTGCCGGGTGTGATCAAAGTGTAGCTTGACTTTCAAGTCACATTTTATCTTCTAGAGAGAATGAGATGGTGGTAAAATATACAGCAGAAATCTCTCTAATTGAATGTTTCTCAAAATGCAGCTGTCAAAGTATATTACATTGGAGTGGGCTATAAAATCTTTACATGCAGATTGGGAATGCCCTGGGAGGTTGTGACTTCTTCCCGCTTGTAGGATTGTACTTTATGGTAACTCAATGACAAAGAGCCTCCTGTTTTGTTTTGGCCCCTGTGATGATTAATGTGAGTATTTTGCTGTGACAAGTTAACACCACAGTCTTTGGGATGGTTAAGTGCACTGTATCTCTTGGAAACTTTAGGAACTAATTAATATGCAATATTAATAACTGGCAAATATAGTATGATAGGAAATTATTTAATAGACCAAATATTTTGGGGGGGAAATTAAAGTTCTGTTATGTAAATCAAACAATTCTGTATTCATAAATCTAAAGCATAATATTTTTATTTGATATTTGACACTCTCATTCACTTTTTAAGTGGTGGTCTGTTAAGGTCTAATTCAGTTTGCATTTTTTTTTTTTTTTTTTGAGACAGAGTCTCACTCTGCTGCCCGGGCTAGAGTGAGTGCCATGGCATCAGCCTAGCTCACAGCAACCTCAAACTCCTGGGCTCAAGTGATCCTACTGCCTCAGCCTCCCGAGTAGCTGGGACTACAGACATGCACCACCGTGCCCGGCTAATTTTTTCTATATATATTTTTAGTTGGCCAATTAATTTCTTTCTATTTATAGTAGAGACGGGGTCTCGCTCTTGCTCAGGCTGTTTTCGAACTCCTGACCTTGAGCGATCCACCTGCCTCGGCCTCCCAGAGTGCTAGGATTACAGGCGTGAGCCACGGCGCCCGGCCCAGTTTGCATTTCTTAAATGTGTATCTGATGCTGGAAGAAGCTCAGGAATAGGGATAAAGAGAATTTTGTGGTGACCTATTTGCCGATGATTATCAACAGTCCAGAGTAATTTGGTAGTTTCCTGCAGTTGCACGGATTTGGCCAGCAGAGGGCGGAAGAGTAAAGTACCTGCCTAATGGTAACACAAATAACGTGTAACCTGGGTGACTTCCAATGCCTAGATGCGTGGGCGGTGGAGGAAACCTCAGTGAACCAGAGAGGCTATCCAGGTCTGAGAGGACCAGCTTGCACATGGTTCTAGCTCGGGCTCCCCAACCTATGGTGAGTTGTATAATGATTTCATTATATATTACAATGTAATAATAGAAATAAAGTGCACAATAAATGTAATGTGCTTGAATCATTCCGAAACCATACTCCTCCTTCCCCAGTCTGTGGACAAATTGTCTTCCATGAAAATGGGCCCTGGTGCCAAAAAGGTTGGGGACTGCTGTTTTAGCTGATGGTTGCCAGTGAGAAGAAAACCCTGATGTTACAGGGTCTTCTGATTTTTTTAAGAGAAGAAAACATTCCAGAGTTCTCTGAAATTTTCTGATTTAAAAATATTGCTTAATTTTTTGTAAAGCACCACTCAAAAAAAGAAAAAACAAAAGCCATGTTAGTGGGCTGAATTTTGCCTGTGGTCTGCCAAGACCTATAGCAGCATCCTAGGAATGCCATACGTGGCCCAGACATATTCATCTCTTTTTATAAAAGGAAATTTCCATAGTATTTCTTTAAAGGGGAGGAGAGGGGAATACCATAGAAAACAAAGGCAGAGTTGCTTTAATATTTCAGGAGATTTTCATGCAACATATCCTTCACTCATATTTCTTACCGTGTACCAGCAAAACTTTTTGCCTGTTAAAAAAGTTAACTATTTTACCAAAGCTCTGGGGGTGGAAGTCAGGGGGAGGCTTAAAATAAATTTGTTGCAAAGCTCTGAGGTGGAGGAAAACATGGTAAACACAAGGCTGAGGTAGCTAGAGTAAAAAGAACTAATGGTTAAGACAAATCAGGAAAACGGGCATGGGCCAAGCTATGGAGAGTTCTATCTTTAACCCAATGTGCAATTAACCCTAACTCTTACCTTCTGGGGCCTTGCGATTCAGTGACTGCAAAACCCTGCAACATCTCAGCTGAGGTTCATTTTTTTATCTGGAAGGGACCACAGTTATTGCTTGCTGGATGGTTTTTGGTGGTCCATCCACAGGTGAACTGTTTCTGATGGGGGCACCCAACTGACAAGGCAAGCATCCTCCAGGCAGATGGTAGCTGAGATGGCTCAGCTGTATGTGGCTTCAGCCAGGCATGGTAAGAAGCAGCTCTGAGCCCCTGAGCCTGTCCAGCTGCTGCCTCATTAGACCATCTCTTGCTTTCTTTAATTTAATTGTTTTTTGAGACAGTCTTGCTCTGTTGCCCAGGCTTGAGTGTGGTGGCATCATTGTAGCTCACTGCAACCTCCAACTCCTGGGCTCAAGTGATCCTCTTGCCTCAGCCTCTGGAGTAGCGGGGACTACAAGTATGTACCACCACTTCTGGCTAGTTTTTCTATTTTTTGTAGAGATGGGGTCTCATGCTTGCTCAGGCTGGTCTAGACCTCCTGACCTCAAGCAGTCCTCTGGCCTCGGCCTCCCAGAGTGCTGGGATTACAGGAATGAGCCACCATGCCTGCCCATAGAGGGAAATTAATATGTAATAAACAACTGTTAAGTGCCAAACACAGCGCTAACTACCTGACCTATATGATCTCATGCAAAGCTCACAGTAACACCATGAGGAAACTGTTGTTCCCATTAGGCAGATGAGGACACTGAGGTCATTAGTGTAGTCAGGACTTGAGATCTGTCTCAAAATCTCAGATCTGTCGCTCCAAAGCTCATGCCCTTCCTGCTGCCCCAGCATCCAAAGTTTCTAGCGGTTTTCTACTGCTGGGATGCTACACAGTCCTGTTCTTTAAAGCTACACAAGCAAATAGTTCCCTAATAAAAAATATAGAGCTGGGGTGTCGTCAAGCCAAATGCCTTCAAGAAACGCCGGGCACAGCCTGACCCCACTCTTGGTAAAATGAAATGGTTCCCTTCCTCCAGGCGGTTGGGTTCTAGTCCATCAGCTGTTTATTTTTCTACCTCTCGAAGCAGTGAAAGCGAGCCAGGCGGTCACACGTTTTCTTGGTGTCCTCAGAGGGGGCGGCGCAGGACCTGCCCTGCTTGGCTCCCTGTTTTGCCGCTGAATGCATCTCCCTGGGCTGGCCCGGCTTGGCAGGAGATCACCCATGTGTTCTGTCGGTGTATTTGAAAAGCGGGTAATTCATTTGTTAAATGAATACGGCAATTATTAATTTCAATTTATCCTGTTTATTGGGAACAGCTGTTCATTAACATTTATTTAACTGCTAATTTTAGAGCCAAACTAATTACCTCAAACACACAGCGCAGTGGTATCCTGTAAAGAGAAGCGCCGGCTGCCCTGCCGCCCGGAATACAGAAACGGCTCGCGCTCCGGGCGCTGTTCCGCAGGTGACCAGGTGGGGGCTCTCCTCCACCGGGGTTCGGAGCGTCTGCTGCAAACCGGTCCCCCAAGACAGACATCTGCGGGATATTTCAAGGCCAGCGTGGCCAGTTGTCCCCAGGGGCCAGGCAGGTAATAAAAACGAATAAAGTGGGAAGGTGAAAGAACTCGCACAGACTTGTTGGCCTGTCTTTGTTCTATCACTTTTGATCAGCATGTAGTTATAAGGATTTTTCTCTGCAGTCAGAAAGACTATTTAAACACGGTGATAAATGGCCATTAACCCTCAGCCTGAGATTCCAGAAGATGTAGAGGGTTGGTAGGGGGGTGGTGGTGCACTGGAGAGCGTCCCCCTGGCAGGGGCCTGGGGATAGGTGGGTCAGGGTGGGAGGAGGTAAGTCAGCAGCTGCTTCCCGGGGGAGCCGATTGTTGTCAGTTGGGAATGTGGGACCAAAATGGGGACAGCTTTTACTTCTTCAAGGGAAACCGAGTTGTTATGTGAAATTTCCCAAATTTTAGGCAGTGGCTCAAATTTTAAAAGAATACTGAGTAGAACAGCAAAATGCATCTGTGGCTGGAGGACTGCGGGTTTGCAGCTCCTGAACGAAGAGCCTCCCTGTGGGTGTACTCAGGTGGCTGAATAGATTTGTCTGGAGGCCAAACTAATTTATTTGGTTTTCAATCTTTTTTTGGTCTGTATAACTGTCTCTCCTACTAAAACATTTAACCTTAAGTAAAATTCTTAACCTTCCAGTGCTTTGTTTGCCTTATTTTTAAAGTGAGACTTGGGTTTTGCTTTCTGTGACATCTAACTCTTATGATGCACAACTTTAAGATGACTTAGAACTATACAAGGACGTTAAAATATTAATGTTTATGTAGGAGCCGTTTTACCTCGTATCTTTTTTTCCCCCTTTCTCTTCAAAGGGCAAATCCCCTTTGCCATAAGGCAGAGGGCCTCTGACTTCAGTGTGTGTAAGGCTCAGCTGCGGCCCTTGTCAAATGCAGATCCGCAGGCCCTGGGACGCTGCCGCTGTGTGGTTGACATCTGCGGGTAGCACCCACAGTGACTGATGCCGAGGGTCCCAGTGCACGTTCTAAGAATTTGCAATAGGTCTTGTTTGTTGGTGCTCAGCGTCTGTTTCTGTCAATGTCTGTGTTTCCAAACTCCTCCGTCACAGGGATTAGAAGGCCAAAAACAACATGCCCCGACCCCTTGGCCACTAGGATTCTGGATGCAATTTAGATTATGACAAGGAGAAGCCATTGAGATTTTGAAGGTAACAGGGAAGAAAAGCCATTTTTTCTTTGGCTTTGTGCTGGTAATATATGTGAGTGTTGCAGCAGCTGGGCTCATATTCACTGTTAGCTTCGTGCTCTGGGGAAGCTGTGGCTCCAGCAGTAGCCATGGAAACAGCAATGGCCTGGCATCTCAGCAGCAGTGATCTTGTCCTCTGGATTGTGGCTGTGGTGGTTTATCTTCTGGAGGTCAGAACCCATCTCGGTCAGCATAGGCGAAGTTCTGCCGTGGTAACAACCAACCTCAGAATTTTAGGCAGTTGATTTCTCATTTGTGCGGTGTGCCTTCTGTGGATTGCCTCGGGGCTGTGCTTCCAGGCGCCTCAGTCAAGGATCTAGACTGATGGAGCTGGCATCGACTCAGTCTTTGCTGGGTACCATACCAGAGGGGTGGAGAGTTCCACAAAGATTGTGCTGGCAATTCAGTGCTCTGGCCTGGAAACAAAATGTCATCTACTGTCAGAAATCAATGTCTAGGCCTTGTCACATGTCCCACCCAACCACAAAGGGGTTAGGAAGTGTTCCTAGAAGACAGCAGGAAATACTTGGTGATGAGTACTCATGACTCCCACAGAAGCCTAGAGGCAGCCTTTTCAATTCCAGCTAACTTTTCCAGTGGTTTTACAAACCCCTAATCTCTGAATTAAACCTCATTTGTTTCCTGCCTGAACTCTGACCAGTAAATAAACATTACCTTATGCTATATGTGCTATCTTGAATTTGTATTGACTAAATTACATTTATCTTCTAAATTACATTTTAAAAAATGTTTAATTACAAGCATTTTCACCCATCCAGGCTACCTTAACTCTTTCTATTAGTGAAATACTATTCTCTGTGTTCATATAACTATGTGGTAGATACCATCTATCAAAACCCTGACTTCCAGAGATCTCTTCTTCTCTATGATGCCGTCAACCATCTATTGGGTCAACCCTTCCCTTGATGTCAACCCACAGAGATACTCCATACTAACCTGTGCACATAGTATTCCTGCTCTTGCTGGTAGCCAGCAAAGGGTTAGAGCCAGGGGGTGGCCTCCAGAGCTAGCTTGGCTGGTTTTGAATCTCAACTCTACCATTTCCTGGTGGAATAACCCAGGGGAAGTTCTTAACCTCACTTTGTCTTTTTTTCCCCTCATTTGTAAACTAAAGACAATCATTTCTATCTAATAGAGTTGTTTTGAACTTAAAGCTTTTAGAATGGTAACTGGTACGTGTTCAGTACATATTGGCTAATTATTTATTGTTCAGTGTATCCCAAATTGTGAGACACACAGAGTACCATAGAATCTTTTTGTGGTGTACAGCCTACCATTAGATAGATAGTGTTTAATTCACACAGGTAGAACTCTTTCAATTATCTTTTAATGTTTTTTTTATTTTTTAAGAGATAGTCTTGCCTTGTTACCCAGACTGGAGTACAGTGCATGATCATAGCTCACTGTAACCCTGAACTTGTGGGCTCAAAGATCTTTTTGACTTAGCCTCCCGAGTAGCAGGGACCACAGGTGCATGCCACCATACCTGGCTAATTTTTAAAAAAATATTTTTTATAAAGAGAGGATCTTGCTATGTTCCCCAAGCTGGTCTTAAACTCCTGGGCTCAAGCAATCCTCCCACCTCAGCCTCCCAAGGTGCTGGGATTTTAGGCATGAGCCATTGAGCCTGGCCTTTTAATCTTCCTAGGATAAAGTCTTGGTTAGTTGCTAGTATGTCAACACCTCTTTTATACTCACTAATCAGTTATATGAATGAATGACTGAAGCTTGAACAACCCTGATCCAGTCCATTAGCAGACTCTGCATTCGCTCAATTGCTGCCACAGTTATGTAGCTGCCTCACTGAAGAGCTTATT